>JAECUM010030132.1:0-28150 GCA_016617855.1 Megalonaias nervosa
TATATATATATATAATGTTAAAATTTCGTGATATTGCTAAAAAGAGCATTATCAAAGCAGAAAAAATTGCCACATAATTTTCCGTATATGACAACAGTTACAAATTTGATAATCAAAATGTTTTAGCAAATTTTAATTCCACAAATTTATATCATCTTTTACAACCTGTTGTATCTAAAGAACTTCCAGCTCACAAAAGTATCAAACTAATAGTACAGTATCATATGATTTTATCAAAATTACATGTAATCGAAAAAAATATACTTGATATAATTTTTGAAAATACAAGTTTCGACAGCGAAATTTCGGAACCATATCTAACAGTTGAATCACGAAAAATATTAACTGGAACAAATATTACCACAGTCGCCGATGAAATACACCAAGAAATAAATAAAAAATTGGAGGAATTTTGCTTCATCAGGATCGAGTTGGAAATTTGAAATAATAAAGGAAGTTTTAATTCACACAGCAAGATATAACGTACTGCGAGATAGTTCTTACGTTGATATCTCTCAAAAAATTAATAACAAAAAATGTTGTATAAATGTCAGAAAGAATGATAACGAATGTTTTCGTTGGTCAATTTTGTCTGAGAGACATCCTCAAAGTGATCACAGCGATAGAATTGAAAAGTATTTGCCATACAAAGACGAATTAGATTTTATTGGGATAACTTTTCCAGTGGCAGAGAGCCAGATACCAAAGTCTGAAACACAAAACAATATTTCAGTAAATGTTTTCGGACTAGATAAGCGAGCAAATGTTTACCCAAGATATATTTCAGAGACTGCTACACAAAAGACAACAAATTTATTATTTTATCTAGGACATTTTTGCTGGATAAAAAACTTTAACGGCCTAGTTGGCAGACAATATAATAAAATTGAAAATAAGAAATATTTCTGTTACAGATGTTTGCATGGTTTTTCTAGCGATGAAAAACTGCAAGAACATCTCAAATACTGTGTCAATGTTCAAAGAATAACTGTGCCCGGCGAAAAAGAAAAAGTATTAAAATTTAAAAATTATGGTCATAAGCTAAATATTCCTTTTGTTATTTATGCCGATTTTGAGTGTCTTCTTGTTCCTGTGGTTGGTGCAGAAAATTATCCAGATAAATCTAGTACAAGAAAAATACAGCAACATGTTCCTTGCGGAGTAGCTTATAAAGTAGTTTGTTGTGCTAACGATAATTTGTCAAATCCAGTAAAGTTATACAGATGTAGCAATGGCGAGTCTGAAAGTCCGGCCATGTGGCTACTAAAAAATCTTATAGACGAAGTTAATAAGATTTCTAACAGGTTATTTAAAACAGCTCTAATGAAAATAACATCAAAACAACAACATGATTTTTCCGAGGCAGTTAATTGTCGTATTTGCGAAAAATTGTTAGGTGATGATAAAGTTCGTGATCATTGCCATTTAACTGGACTGTATCGTGGGGCAGCTCATAATAAATGTAATTTAAAATGTCATGCACCAAAGTTTATACCTGTCGTTTAACATAACTTTTGTGGCTATGACATTCATATCATTGTAGAAGCGTTTGGCAACGAGGAAATTAAATCTAAACTAAAATAATACAATAAAATGTATTCCAAACAATTTTAAAAAGTATATGTCAGTTACTCTTGGCAAATTTCGTTTCATTGACAGTCTGAAATTTATGGCAGCATCATTAGATGAAGTTGTAAAAGGTTGTAGCACTTTTAATAATCTGCGAAGTTGCTTTGGTGAAAACTACGTCGATCTGACAAAAAAGGTATCTTTCCGTATGAGTATCTCGACGACTGGGGCAGATTTGATGAAACTTCTCTGCCAGGCAAAGATAAATTTTACTCGCAGTTAAAAGGCGATGGTGTGTCAGACGACGAGTACAAATATGCACAAGATATTTGGAATAAATCTGGTTGTCAAACATTTGGTGATTATCATGATATATATTTGAAAACAGATGTATTACTACTAGCAGATGTTTTTGAAAGTTTTCGTCAAGTTAGTCATAAAAATTATGGACTAGATCCTTGTTGGTATTATTCTGCTCCCGGGCTGTCGTGGGCCGCTCTCCTAAACACAAGTAAGATAGAATAGGATCTCTTGACAGATGCTGATATGTTTAATTTTATTGAAAAAGGTATAAGAGGCGGAATTAGTGTTATGACAAAAAAATATGCAGCAGCTAATGATAAATATCTAAACAATTATGATAACAATCTCCCATCCAATCATATTAGTTATCTAGATTGTGTGAATTTGTATGGTTGGGCAATGTCAGAACCAATGCCGTGCAGTGGATTTCATTGGATAACTCCAAATCAATTTCTTAAAGAAACTGAAAAAGATTTACCTAGCAATTTTTCATACTTTGTTGAAGTTGATCTAGATTATCCTAGTTCGTTACATGATCTACATAACGACTACCCATTTTGTACAGAATCGATGATGATAGATTACAGTTTACGATCACCTGAGCAACGAGCAACGGCAACAGCAAATAATTCTATTGTTAATAAGTTGGTTCCAAATTTGCTAAATAAAAGAAATTACGTGATACATTACAAAAGTGTAAAACAAGCAGTAGATGCTGGACTAATTCTGAGAAAAGTCCATCGTGTGCTAAAATTTAATCAGTCTAGGTGGATGTGAAATTATATTGACTTAAATACCAAATGTTGTGCTGTGGCTAAGTCCGACTTTGAGAAAAACTTTTTCAAGTTAATGAATAACTCAGTTTTTGGAAAGACAATATATTCAAAAAAGAGTTTCTATCGAAATTGTAAACGACATAAATCGCAGAAGTAAATTAGTTAATGATGATGGTTTTGTTAGTATGAAAATATTTAATGAAAATCTTGTTGTAATGCAACGACGAAAGACAAATTTAAAGTTAAATAAACCGATTTATGTTGGTGTAGCTGTACTTGACATATGAGAATGGCTGATGTACGACTTTCACTATAATTTTATCAAAAAGCAATGGCCAGATTCGGAGTTGCAATTTACTGATACAGATTCGCTAGTTTATAATATAAAATGTGAAGATGTCTATTAAGATATTTATAACCGCTGTGACCTATTTGATTTATCTGATTATCCGGCAAGTAACTGATTTCATGATGATGCGAATAAAAAAGTTATCGGTAAATACAAAGATGAGTTTATATTTGTGCCGGTGAGAGAGTTTGTTGGACTTCGAAGTAAAATGTGTGCCCCAATTCTCGACAATAATAAACTGACAAAGAAAACGAAAGGTATTCCTCGTGGGTATGTAAAAAATGTATGAAATTTAACTATTTTAAATCAGCGTTAAATAATTGCACTAATTTTATAAAAACTAATATTATCAAATCAAATCTTCATAAGCTTGAAACTGAAAAAATAATAAAACGTGGACTAAGTAATTTTGATGATAAACGATATTGCAAAGATGGAATTAATACTCTAGCATTTGGGTATTACACCAGTATCTTTAATTAATTTTGGCAAAACTTTAAAATTTAACATTTTTCGATTTAGTTAGTAGCAACTTATATATTTGTGTTTCTAAAAGGGAGATAATACTGTTCCAGCTAGTTTAAAATCTTCTGTGGTTATCGAACATAGTACATAATGCACATGCATATCTTGTATCATTTACTGCAAATCTGATGTAACTTTTGCTTGTATGTTTTTCATGTTGTTAGTTAAGTGAAGAAAAATCATCTGACAGTAATTTTTAAGACCTTAGAATGAGTAAATAGCTTTATAAACCAGCGTCTGTTTTGATTTTATGTAAAGACTTGGCTAAAAACCCACTAGTAGAGAATTATCGATTAGTTTACTGCAGAGTCTGCCTGTAATGTACATAGAAGCTCTATCAATGATCCTTATATAAAATAGGTGTTATCAATTACCACTGTCTGTCTGTAATATATATAGACGATCTATCAATGAGCATTATATAAAATGGGTGTTATCAATTTCCACTGTCTGTGTGTCTGTAATATATATATATATGTCCGGAGAAAACCTCGATGTCCAGCAGATAAAATACACTCTCCCACCATGTCACCACGTGGTGGGTGTACTTTTGCATTCTCCTCGGGGTGATCATGGTGAGAGTGTACCAAATCTCTTGGACGTAGATAAGGCTCCCACGTTTATGTGTTGTGCCGTCCCCTAGGATAATTCTATGTGTTGTGCCGTCCCCTAGGATAAGTTTATTCGTTGTGTTGTGTCGTCCATAAAAGGTACGGATCACCCTCCAAACTTCCGAGAATGTCGTTTGGCAATCTAGGGGTTTATATGGGGGTTGAGTCTGTTTCATCATCATATAAACTTGCTAGCAATCTAGGAGTTGATATGATGGTTTCGTTATCTTCTAAATTTTCTAGAATTTCGTTTGGCAACCTAGAAAATTTTATATATGGGGTTGTGTGTCGTGCTGCACATAGAGTTAGGTTAGAATTAAGTTTGTAATTAAATGTGCCGTCCTTAATTAAAATTATATGTTGTGCAGTCCTAATATATAATGCTGTAAATATGCTTGCTGTAAATATGCCACAAATATGTGTTGTGCCGTCTTCAAAAACACATTCCTCTCTGAGGAATATTATTTGTATTGTTTTAAACAAATATTTATAGTAGCAGATGTTTAATTTGTATATCATTATCAAAAAGTGTCAACTATATTGTCCGGATCATCTGCCCAACCTACTATTTTCAGTTGCGAATAACCACACAGATCCATATATGGTAACCAATATTTTGAATACAATTGCTTATTATTTTAGTTGCTATTCCAGTATAACTTGAGGCTGATTTTATTGAATTAAATTTGTTTGTCAAATCTCGGATTGGATTATAATGTTCAATATGAAATTTCTAGCAAACAAGGTTTCTAAACTAGGATATCCTATCTCCTACAAATACCCTCTCTCCAAATTTGGGATGGGGGTGGGGGTTGCTGGTCTAGGATCCTCTTTTGGTTTGAAAACCTCATATTCATCTACTACTAGTATGTCAATCAATCATCTTGTAGTTGATGGTCACATGGTCGATATGTGTTCTGTCGGCGACCCTGTAGCTGATGGTCCTTTGGTCGATTTGTGCTATTCGCCGACCCTGTAGCTAACGGTCGTATGAACGATTTCTGTTTTCGCCGACCGTATAACTGATGAACCGGTTTGCCCGCATGCCATTAATTTTCACGTAGAGTGTTAGTCTATTTCCTTTCACTGCTGATTTAAATTCTTCTAGATGATACGTCCCCTTTTTGTTGATTATTATAAATGTAAATGGTCCTGACAACAATGTTTCCAGCGTCCCTCCATTTCGAGTAGTTATTCTCGTATTGTGAAGCAGAACACGGTCTCCTATTTTACGCGAATATTTGCCAACTACGGCGTCATGGTATTTCTTTCGGATAGTTTGCGCTTTTTTGATGTTTGTTGAAGCGTCCTCTCTCTTGCATGATAGTTGCACGAATGCTTCACATCTGACACTCAAACAATTGTCGTTTTGGCTATCAATGCAGGTCGGTGTATCTAACTGCATCGGAAATCGCCCCTCTCTTCCGTATATCAATTCGAAGGAAATTTTCGTTTATTTGCTGACACGTGTTTGGATGTCCTAAATTAACATAGCTAGATAATATTTTGCACAGAGTCCGGTTAAACCTTTCTGTATGTCCCATGCACCTCGGTTTTGGGATGATACGTTAAAGCAATTCTCTGTTCGATCCCCATCTGTTTACATAATCTATCATTGAGGTGATTATAAAACTCCCTTCCTTTATCTGTAATCAGCAAGTTGGGACGGCCGTGGATGGCCACAAAACTAGTAAATAACCGTAAGACGATGTCTGCTGTTTTTTTTGATGGAATCGGCTCAGCTTCCACCCATTTAATCAAGTACTCCGTGAACACACACACACACACACACACACACACACACACACACACACACACACATTTCACTGAACGACGCTGCGTTGAAAGCCTTCTCGCCTCTCACCGATGCGTGTTCGAATCCCGGTAGGAGCTCGACTTGTAAGAGAACAAGTGTCAATTCTTACTGATGGCGGGAGGTATACAGTGCTGGTTCTACCCAGGGATAAGTGGTCGGTTTATCCAGGGCCGTAGAGAGCGATCACGGGCCCTGGGGTAAGAAACACCCGGGCCTCTCCTAGTTCTTGTTCAAACAAAATTTTTCTTTCATAAAATTAAAAAGTGTTGTTCGGCAGGGGCCCCCTTACGGGCCCGGTCCCCGGGGATATATCCCCGGTATTCCTCTCCCCCTTGTCGGCCCTAGGTCTATCCTCCCTCCACCACAAAAATCGACAGTCATACATAGCCTAAAAGGTGCTAAAAAAATGACGTTAAACACCCAAAAATTCAAGGCATACTAAAAAGAAATGAGCGCCATGATGGCCCTGTGACGCTCACCTGAGTTTGAACAGAACAACAAACAACAGTACAATAGATGTGGTCTCTATTACGCTATATAAACAATGCTATTTTCAATTTAAGCCAGAGACATAGGGTCTGAATAATGTGACGCATTCTTAAAAGAAAACGAAAACTCATTAATTTAAATATTCTGAACAAGTTTCCTGAAAATCTATTGTTCCAGAGACTGTAAATATTTATCTACATTCCCTGGTTGTGCCAACAAAGATTTTCTTCAAGATGGCCTAGTGACCTAGTTTTTATAAATTTATAATCTCGGGTTCTGCTAACAAGGATTTCTTTCAATTTGACCTAGTGACCTAGCTTTGATCCAACATTATCCTTTTTGTTACAGGAAACAGGATTGACTGACATAACTATTTAGAGCAAGTTTGATTAAACTGGGATATTCACTGTCTTTAACATCTTTAAAGAAAATAAATAGCAGATCTTGGCCTGATATGTTAGGTGACATTTTAGTTCAGTATAATCAGTGCCTCGTGTTAGGTCGGAGTGGTGTCCAGTACACGATGATAGATCTGGAAATGAAAGAGGCAGATATGGAGACTATGGAGGGTCTGTAGTGCGTCTGATGAGATTCTCCTCGTATCAACGGAGGTTTATTCTGTACTAAGGAAAACTATCCTCCACAAAAGGACAAACGCCCTTTTAGGGAGGGCATTCAAACAGTCAGAAGAACCTTTGACTAATATTCAATATTTATGAAATATAAAATCTTAGACTGGGGCTAATCCTATGATGCTGTTCCTTTTAAGTTTACAATAAATTAATAGTGTAACATATCTTTAAAAACCAGTATAATAGCCTACCGTGATCTCACTTAATTATGTGAGGTACCTAATGGTAGACTTACTCCACTTCTTACGTAAATATATAGCACACACAGATACATTGCGCCTATTTTAAGAAATAATCATGTAAATATAGTTAGATATTATCATTATTTAAATGATTTTCATATTCATATAAATATAACACACTAACATATGTGTTTTCTATATTTTACTAGTTGTAATTAAAGTAAACGGATCGAAATTGATGTTTTCATGATCTCAAAATTTTTTGATGGCTGGAAATTTCGACTGAGAACTTTTCGTTCTAGTTTTAGATAAACTTCCCATGGTCAATACACTTCTAACGATGGTTGTAGCGAATTTCACTTCTAGTATAACACTGATTTCTGTATCAAGTTAAACTAGATACACCTTAGATATTGAAGTTGATGTTGAATCTTTTTTAACGGCTCATCAACACCTTATAGGTTATTTAGAAACGCTCCAGAGAGAGCGGTGGATACATTGGAATCTGGGAATTTGTCCGACTCTTACTATCGAATAGATTCCTATGGTTCTTCAACGTGCTCGGAGGATAGACTGCTCGGTTTACTTTAGACGATGCTAAGGGAAAGTGTCTTGCCCATGAATACACCGACGAATCTCAGTGGCACCGGAGAGGCTTGAATCCTGGTCATCCGATTTCAAGTTCACCGCGCTGTCCACTGGGCCATGCCAACTCCTTAGATATTAAAATAATAAATTAGATGCTATATACTTTAATAAGTCTACAATTTTTTAGATGTCGTCTGCTTCATAGATAAAATGTAATATTTATTATGGAGTTTGATGTGCTGAATTCAAATATGACAATTAAACAAACTGATTCGATACTGTTTCCAAGATAGTTAAGTTGTTAGATTTTACGTCTATGTATATTGTGTAGATGGTAGAGGTTTAATCATAAAGTGTAAACCTAGGTCTTTTCGTGTGTTTATGGTTTCTTTACATAATAATATTTCACATGCCCTGTTTATGTAACACTTCAAAAAACAGCAAAAGGGTTATATAAATAAACTTTATTATGAATCAAAAGACAAAAAATTATTATGTTTATATAAGTACATAGTTTAGTCCTTATTCAGTGTCTTCTAGGAGCTTCCTGGCTTGTCTCTTGTATTCATTAAATGGAACATCTCTCGTCACTGTCCAACAATAGTCTGCAAGCATTGATGGGCTCCATTTGCCCTGATAGCGTTTCTCCATTGTTGCAATGTCCTGGTGAAGTCGCTCGCAGTGCTCGTCGCTCACTGCTCCGCAGTTCGGTGGGAACAAATCTATATAGGGGTGCAAAAAATGTATTTTTAGTGACACGTTGTACCCAAGGTTTTTGTATTCCTTGAGGAGGTTTTCCACCAGCTCCCTGTAGTTGTCTGCCTTGTTGTTTCCGAGAATAGTTGTTGCCACTGACTGGAAGGCTTTCCATGCCGTCTTTTCATTGCCACGCAATGCACGGTCAAATGCATCATCTCGAAGAAGTTCACACATCTGAGGACCAACAAAGAAACCTTCTTGTAGCTTAGCTTCACTTAACCTTGGACATTTATCACGGAGGTACTTGAAATCTGCTTCTGTTTTCTCCATGGCCTTGACAAAGTTCTTCAGCAGATCCAGCTTAATGTGCAAGGGTGGATGCCGAACACTTTTCCTCCCAGGCTCCAATGACTTGCGGAGTGGCCAATCTTTTTTGATGTAGTGGGAATCTCTCGCACGACTATTCCATTCACAGAGAAAATAGCAGTACTTTGTGTAACCAGTCTGCAGACCAAGCAAGAGAGCAAGAACTTCAAATCTCCGCAAAGCTGCCATTGATGTTGGTCATAGTTTATGCGCCTCAAAAGTTGTTTCATGTTTTCATAGGTTTCCTCCATATAAACTGCATGATCAACTAGAATTGATGGTAAAACATTGCCATTATGCAGCAAAACAGAATTAAGACATGTCTTCGATGAATCAGTGAAGTTTCCACTCATCTGGATCATGAACGATCTTGAGGGCTGCAGTCACACCATCGATGTACAAGATCACCTTAGCAGCAGAGAGGGTGAACAGACCATTTTGCTTGAGACATTATTTTATAAAAAATAAGGTTCCTACGAAGGCTGAAAAAATAAGGTCAGTGACGTTAAACCACAACCTCTAACTTAGCTTATATCGTTACTTTATCTCTGACGCGCGTTTTATTTTTAGGAATTTTTCGTTTACGCGTTGGTCACTCAGTATTGGTCATTCACCCTCTCTGCTGCTGTGAATTAAACAGCCATTATAAATATTATCAATAATGATTGGAGAACCACACTCAGCTAGATTAGCTCGAGAGCGACTACAGGCAATCAAAAAATATTTACCCGTCCGTGATTTAGTTAAACAACAACTACAAGCTCGTCAGGAGTCTCAGGTGGAATTTGCAGAAGGTACAGAACAATTATTTAAACCGATTGTCAAACCAACAAAGAAAATTGTTACAGCAACTGAGGCAACACAAAGAGCTCTTGAAACATTACCTGTTGATATTGCTGGCCGTATTCAAGCAGCTCAACCACAACCACAACCACAACCACAACAACCTAAACCAAGAACTAAGATAATAGATAAATTTGCACCTGAAGGTATTACTGCTATCAAGAACCCAAAGCAATTACCTGATATTGCCGCGTTTGGATATGATGAAAGACAAAAATATGTAAAACCAGAACATGTTAAATCTCTAAAACGTGCTGATTGGATCAGGGATGTATATCGTATCTATACTGGTATTCCAGAAATTAGATCTGATGAAGATATTAATAATTTTAATGAATTTGATGAGGCTGTATATAAGCATATCGAAAGAGCTAAACAATTTAAATTACAGAAACCAGTAAAAACACTTGAAGAACAAGTTCAACAATTTCCACAATTACTACCACCACTACCATCACCACAACGATCACTACGACTACTACCACAACAATTTGAATTACCATCACCACAACAACAATTTGAATTACCATCACCCAAACGATCACAACAACTACAACAAGAGCTACAACAACGAGAACAACAACGACAAGAAATGATGAAACGATTGAAATCACCACGACAATCAGTTAGAACAACAGAGGAAGAATATCAAGATCCTGGTGCAACTGGAAGTGGTTTAGGAAGTGGCCTTATTACTTGTCCGAATAACGTCCTTGCTGATGTTGATCGACTAGAAATTCTCATTGGAGGAAAGCGAGCTGGCAATTATTCTCCAGAAATTATTAATGAAGCAGCTGATATTTGTAAACGATTATTTACAGGTGGTGTTATGGATATTAATGTATATCGGTCCCTCATTAATGAAATCGCCGATGATTATTACAGTGACTGAGTATGTAATTAGATGCAATTAGTGATAAAATCACTTAATAATAATATGATCATACACAATACTCATAGACCAACCATGGTCAGGGTAATAAATTCACGATTACCAGTATACAAAACGACCTACGGAGATGGACTAGGTGATGTTGTTCAGGGTCTATTTAGAAGGATAGCCCCAAAAGCAATACCGCTTGCAAAGCAACTATCAATGAAAGCTATTGATGTTGTTCGTGAAAAAGGTATTGGCGCTGTTGGTGATGTTGCTAGCAAAGCATTCTCAGCAATCAAGGATAGACTAGCGCGATTAATACGACGAAAACCTCAGCCAGTAAAATTACCCAGCACTGAAGTGATGCCCGCAAATGTCAGTAAAATAATAAATCAAGCTGCTAATCAAAAACTAGCGGAGTTGGCTACCAACACTGATGTACCAATGTCAGAAAAAGAAAAAAATATAACCGCTAGTCTGATAGCAGGAAGCGGTCTTCGTGTTAGACGAAGACGATAATAATAAATAATGTTCAAGCGTATATCTGATCCCGCGTTTGACATGGATGCACCACTTTTAAAAGATGAATCGGTACGTGATTATCAATATTATTCTTATGACGCATGTATACCTGGCGAGCGTGGAAGATATGAGATACAAGTTCAAGATACAAGCAGATATTTCTTACCCGCTGAAGCATTTATCGAGGTTGAAGGTGAAATTTTGCGAGCTGATAATACTCCATACGCAGTTGATACGGGTGTTAGTTTTGTTAATAATGGTATTATGGCGTTATTTAAAGGTGCAGCATATATCATTGATGGACGAGAGATTGAGGTCTGTCATGAAAACGTCGACGTTGCCACGACAATACTTGGTCTTGCGCGATATAGTGATGATTACTCAAGATCAGCTGGTCCGTCAATGATGTTTTCAAAGGATGCTTCTAATTTTCCAGAGCATCAACAATATGAACTAAGACGACCAAGAAACTTCGCCAACAACGCTGCTGCTGATGTGTGGCCGGTGGTTCATGGTGCTGATCCAGATTTTATCTTAGGATTTAGATCACGTCGAGCAATGTTAATCGGTGAAATGAGAAGATTTTCATGTGCAATTCCATTATCACATATCTTTGGATTTTCTAGAAATGTTAAGAAGGTTATATTTGGAGCTAAGCATACAATTTGCACTTGTGCGAAAGGGTACCGACGATGATGCAATATGGCGACCCGCTGGTACTGATGCTGATAAAGTAATTCTTACAAAACTTTCTCTGTGGATGCCAGTAATGACTCCAACAATACCTGAAGAAGAACATTTACTTTCTTTTATGAGTCAAGGTGGTAAATCAATGTTATCATGGTTGACAATGACCACAGATTCTATCCAGAGTAATATAACTGGTTTATTTACTTGGCAAATAGCATCACAACAAGGTGTTTCTGCACCGCGACGTATATTTATTGCATTACAAGATGCTGCACAGATAAACTCACAAATCTAAGCATAATGATATTTGACACGCTTGGGGTTAGTGAAGTTTCTTTGAGGATAAACGGACATCAAGAACCTTTTGAAGAAGTGTTGCTAAATTTTGAAAATAATCATGTTGCGCGTGCGTATCATCGATTAATGACACTTATGGGACGTGATCAAAATATTGATACTGGTTTACAAATATCACAGCTAGATTTTACAACATTATATCCGATTTATTACTTTTCGCTGGAACAATTAGATTTAACCAGACAATCAGTCGTCGACATATATTTTCGAGCTCGCCTAAACCGATGAGCTATTGCTGATTACAGAGCTGTCGCTGTTATACTTAACGATAAATCGATGTTACTTGAAGGTGTTGGTGGACGAATGAGAGTTATTGATGCCCCAGTAGAAAACATGTAATTAGATCGCTCATAATAATTATAAATGTCACATTTAGTTAATGTCAGTCTGACTCCTGGTCAGATTAAAAAGCTACAATCATCATCAGAAAATAATTGTGCGGCAAAAATATCACTAAAGCGAGACCAAATCGCGAGTGGTCCGAATAAGCTATCATTATCAGAACGCCAGCATAAGCATTTCAATGAAGCAAAAAAATTGAATAAAGGTATAAAACTCAATCTTTCTGCGAGAGTCATTAAGGACAGCGTTAAAACGGGTGGCATATTTCCACTTCTCGCAGCAATACCAGCATTAATAGCCGCTGCAGCCCCAGCTGTTGCAAAAGCAGCTGCATTAGGCGCTGTTGGAACCGCTGCTGGAATGGCATTAAAGAAAGCAACGGGTCAAGGAATTATGCACGCAGAAATCTTAAAAAAAAAGATCACGGGCAAAACAACGCGGAAGACGTCTAAGGGCACCAAACGTTCCACAGCCGGGCCGTCTAAGATTATCAGGCCCAGTATACGGTCGCGGTCTAAGATTACCAGGGACCCCATATTCATGGTACGGAAAAGGTCTAAGATTACCCCGATAACTTCGTCATCGAATTCGATGATTTTTCCTATGTCCAATTTTGATTTACTTAATGCCGCTAAGCAACTGAATATTAAAAACTTTAGAGGAGTTTTTATGCGTGATCAGTTACCTACCGTTGCGATGCGACAAGAAACTGGTATTATTAATCTCGATAAAAACTCTGGTTCAGGCACCCATTGGGTGGTATATGCAATTGATCCACGTGGAATTATTTATTTTGATTCGTATGGACTGGCACCACCAAAGGAATTTTTAAAACATGTAAACACAGTACAAAGTAAGAAGTCGGTGCGTTCTAAAATCTGGTATTCAACATTACCAACACAAAAAATAACGGATCCACCGATATGTGGTCGAGAAGTACTCGCTGTACTTGATGCTGTATCAAAATCAACAACACCACCTCATAAAGTCGTACATGAATATACCACGTTGTCACACATAAACAGATACCAGTAAATATAATGGTAGATATTTATGGAAGATCTTCTCGCAAAGCTCAGCAGCAAGTCGATTTATCTAAATATGCAACTCTTGATCAGCTCAGAAATGAAATCGATGATTTATTAAATATCACAAGTGTGGATCAAAATGAAGTCGTTGTTTTTCAGGATAAACAAGGGCGATTAAAAACGAGCAACATACAATTGTTAGATGTTCTTATACGAATTCCCACCGCGGTTATTAATAATATCGTTATTTTTTCTGATCAAGGTAAAATACAAGATTCTGATAAATCAGTTAACGATTTTATCAAGCGAGCTGGTGATTCATTCACTGGAGACATTATTATGAACCGAAATAAAATTATAGACCTTGGAAACCCAACCGTAGATACAGATGCAGCAACAAAAAAATACGTCGATGATCAAGAATCTAAGTACGTATTAGTCAACGGTGGTATAATGCGTGCATTTCTCAATATGAATAATAATGGTATTAATAATCTTAGAACACCAGAATCAGATTTCGACGCTGTAACGAAGAAATATGTAGACGATAAGGAAATTCCTATGACAACTTCGTTAGCTACAATCAATAATAAAATGACTACACTCAATGGTACTTTTACTAGACATGTACAAACGTTTTTAAATTTTCGTAGAAACATAAACAAATCTGTACATGAATTTTTTGGTGATCCACCAACCGTTGATATCAAACTCTCCGACATTAACGTGAAACTCAACGACATTATTAACGGAATACCTAGTATTGTTCAAAAAACTAATCTGATTAAAATTCCACAAGGACAAATTAAAAATATCGTGTACACGGTAGCATCAGGATCAACAACATGGAGACCGCAAAATAAAACTCTCGAACACACCGCAGAAGTAACTGTGTTATACAGGCTATCCCTGTACGGTTTGGAAATTACTGCGGCCACTTCATAATCACCGAATGTATATCATAATCCTCTGCTGGTGATGCTAACCAAGGACATCAAAGAAACGTTTACGTTAACATCAACGGAAATGCTCCCGAGACGTTACTGATGGTGTCTAGAATTCGTAGCTGAATCTTAAGTACTTAATTAAATGACGTTGTTAGTATAATGAATCAAGTGACTGAGTCACTTATCGACGTTCAACGTCACAGATACGCTCAAGTATGTGAGTGTCAAACCAAACCAAAAAATATCATCGACGATTATACAATAAAAGTAAAAAAATATCGCAGACGTATGGTTGTTATTGATATAATGGTTTACTCAGTTTCTGCTGTTGTTGCTGGAACCGGATTATTATTATCAACAATAACAATGACAGCACTTGCAGTTGCAACAATTGTCGTTTCAACGGCAACAACATACGCAGGCATTCTCAGTATTATCGTTAAAAAAAATATCTACATGCGCAAATGATAAATTACACGAGTATATAACAAAACTACACACAGCAACATCTTATTCTAAACTATCATCGTATCTTTCTGCTTATCTCAGCGATGGTAAAATATCTGATGAGGAGTTCGCAACGATAATGAAAACCTACGATGAAGCATTCCTTGACAATAGCCAAGGTGATAAAGTAACCTGTGACAGGAATGAAGGTTGAATTCATGAGATTGCGTTCTATTAAATAACGGAGTATTTTAATAATGTCGACGTTGGAACTATTACAACAGATCGTCACTAATACAACGCCGTCAAAAACTACTATAATATCATTAAGTTTGACCAATCCTGAATTTAGCGTTAACTTTCCAACTGAAATTCCAGCAAGTGAAATAGCGCTAGCACAATTAAGAGTTTATCATAGCTGGCCAAATATCAAGTCAAAATCGTTTGGTGGACTACCAGCAAATAATTCACTGGTATTTGCGAATAAGAATAAACCTGATGGAACTCCTGATTGGCAAGTTGTTGGAATTTCAACGGGCAGTTATCAAATAGAACAGATTAATGATGAGTTCCAAAGCAGAATTAAATCTATTACAGGAAAAGAATCCAAAATAGCAATTACTGTTTACGAACCAACATTATCAGCGGCGATTGAAATAAATTCCCCTGATTATATTGTAGATATTTATCAAAGTTCCATCAGATCTGTGTTAGGATGGCCTGATATTCCTGACCAAAGGTCAAATGGAATTCCAGAACCGACTAAAAATGAATTTCTCACAACGGAAAAAAGATTTATAAAACGTCCAGAATATCGAAATAAAAATCCATGGTCTTATATAAAATTTGAATTTGATCCAAGTAACGATGAACATTATTTTACCGATTTTTACGGTAAAAGGATCCCCAAGATAACTAGATCAGCATTTAATTTCATTCTAGACGCCAGGACGCAGAAGATTACTAGAGAGATTGTTGATGGAGAATTTTTTAAAGAACTTTTTAATGTTCTTAAGCCTGAATTCGATAAAACACTTAATGATTTAAGAAGTTTACTTATTTCATTATCTCAACATTATGACGATGGTGTAAAAAATCAGATAATCGAGTCAATAAAACATTTAAATGGGATCTTATTTGATTTATATATCGCTAATCGAAGTATTATAAATATTGCGACTAAAGTCATTGGAGGTCCTTACGCAGGTCCAAAATCTAAACAATTATTTCTTGATCATTATAAAATAACAGAAAAAGATCTACAAACATTTATAATACCAGATTTAGATAACGCTGAAATGAAGAAAACACTCAACGATGTCATTGATGAATATTTCTCTAAAATATATGCAGCGTGAATAAAAATAGCCCCACCACCGGTTATTCTTAAACATAACAACGATCCATAGGGTGGAGGCCGTCATATCTCACCTGGTATTGTTAATATAACATCAACGATCGCAGTCAATCTAGTATGTGATGTAATTGATGGCAGCTATCAAGTAGATCTTTCAAGATCTAGCCAGGCCCAGCAAGGTACATATTATATTCATTTAGCCCTCAAGCGCCTCCCGGGTGGTTAATTGTATCTGAACCAATTAACCCCGTTTATCTACGTGTACATAATCCGTTATTATCAAGAATACATTTCAAACTTACAGACCAAATAGGACGTATTTTGGATTTACAGATGAAACGTTAAGTATAAATCTGTATGTGAGATCATAGAGCGTTTTATCACAATGCGTCATCGTAAAAAACAAAAAAAAAAAAAAAAATATCCGAATCGGATCAGAATAGTTTTTTTTTTACTGGGTAGATCAAATTATAAGTAAATAACCTGTATACTTTTACCAGGGATTTTGTTTAGCCATTATCACATTAACTCCACTTTCATTATCATTATCACTTTCATTTTCACTTTCATTTTCATTTTCACAATGCTCTCTTAACTGTCTTATACAAAAGTTTATAATCTTTTTCTGTTCGTATTCATGAGATAGTTCTAGCTTAATTTTGTCAATAGCTCGCGAGAGAGGTATAAACAGCTTTATCTGATTATCTGTAGCTGTTGCCAGCGAATGTAACATTGCCTGCTGGATAAATTTCATGAATTTATAATCAGATGGTAGTGTGTACCTGTTTTATAATTTGCGTTGTTGTAATGATTCAAAATCACATAGATTTTTTTCAGGATTAAGATTATCAGATATATTTACACCGTTATGCTGTAATTTTTTAAACGCAGAAATAATAACATTAATGTTTTCAGAATTCATTATATCATATATGTTTGTTTAATATAAAAATAAAATAAAAATAATAGTCCCTAAGGACTGTTTCAAGATGATTAGATACATATGATTATGATTATATACATATGATTATATACATATGATTATATACATGTGATTATATACATATTATTATATACATATGATTATATACATATGATTACATCTATAAGGACAGCACAAAACACAGAATCTTAATTACAGTAGCGTATTTACAGCAAGCATATTTACAGCACAGTTTTATACATAAATCAAGCATATTTACAGCAATTATATACAAGGTTTTGTTGCGGACGGCACAGTTACATATAAACTTAATTCTAAGAACTTTAACTCTAGGACGGCACAGTTACATATAAACTTATCTTAGGACAATACTACGTGCCTTCTTTACGCTCAATAGAAATTTTTGCACACTCCCCCCATCCTAATCACCCGAGAGTGCAAAATTGCACCCACCAAGCGACATGGTGGGAGAAGTGTATATATTTTCTATTGAAGCAGTAAACGGGCTGGCTACGCCCAATAAATAACAAATTTTGGCATCAAATCGCCTTTCGCCCGACAGTTTGCCGGTCACGAGAATCGAACCACGGACCTCGAGCACAAAAATCCAGCGCGTTAGCAATCGGCCACCGGACTTCATATGTATATATGTTAAAAAAGTTATTATATAGTTAAGTATACAGAATAAAATCAGAATTTATTGTAGTATATTGTGGATTTCTTAATAAAATCAGAACTTATTATAAAACATGAATTTATTTTCAGTTTCCAAATGCTTGAAACTGCATTACACAAAACCCACAGTTGAAAGTCTGTATTAATCAGACGTTGCCAAGGATACTAAAATAATCGATAAGTTGAACTAACACGCGATGCCAGCTCATTTCTAAAAATAACCTCACGTACAAACTGCTGGGTAGCATAAGAACGTAGAAGATATAAATATTATTGAGATTTTATAGTTCATAGAATAATGTGCATAATAGCATCATTATTTATACAACGATGATATTATTGAAAATTCTCAATTGTTGTAGGGTAAAACCCCCAGCTATTCTCTAATTGATTTTGATGATTTCTTGATAAATTTGACAATAACTCACTAAAAACGGATTAAAAAAATAAGAAATTTTGCTCAAAAATCACTTCATTTTAGCAAACAATAGTGATATTTTAGCCGAAGATTTCTATAAAATGGAAAATCATCAAAATCAATTAGAGAATCGCTGGGGTTTTTACCCTACCAGCGCTACAAAATCTAGCCGAATTTCATAGAGTTTTGGTCATTTTTCATGCAAAAAACGAGATTTTCGAACAAAAAAGCAACAAAAAACGAGATTTTCAAACAAAATCAACAAAATAAAAAAAAAAATTAAATATTTATAAAGGCGATTTTTATTTGCAATACTATTGAGATTTATATATATAACTAAATTCATTGAAATGTTTTTACAGGCGAAGTTTGGACAATCAGAGAATGTGATATGTGTTTTGTGTACTATTGAAAGATATCACTTATAGGATTGGACTCTTTCAGCCTGATAAGGTGCAATCATTAGTACAACAAATACGTCAACTACGATATTTACTATCATGCTTGACGGAGTTGTCTCGCTTCATTATCTGATACTATAAGAACATTGCATCAATGAAAAAAAACACCTGCATGAAACTATGAAAGCAAAATGAGAAAATACTGTTCATAAAAAAGGTTCTGGTAGACTAACATACTGGAATATGATCTTTTGTAGAAATCTTTTGGAAAAAGCAGATCTCCTGATATTATCTGCCACGTACTTTACTGAACGTGATGCTACGTTAAAGTATTTACCAGCAGAATTAATTGATTTAAATATAATTTCTTCACCAGTCTCTGCATTTACGGCTTTAATAGCTCTCTTTCCGAATATTTTACACCTCCCTGTATTTCCGCGTGCAGAATTTTTACTCTGCGTAATAGCTTGTAGATTATCAAGCGAGTTATCAAGTTTATTACCACTAATGTGATCTATTACGAGTCCATCTTTAATGATTCCAAAATAACACTCGTAGATGAACCTATGTGATAAATAATATTTATCTCTACTGGTATTAAATATAAGATAACCAGTATTATTAACATTACCGACTGGTTTCTTTAATCTACAGTTCTTAATTACACCATCACGAGATGCTTCATAATTGGTGATGATTGGATGCTTTACAAACTCATTTTGCTCCATTTATATACCAATATTATTTGTTTAAATCATTATTTTGAAAATCTAGCGAGATAATCTTCTTCGGTCTTTATAGGAGATTCAGAATATGTATTTTTTTTATCGTAATATCGTTTCAGCTCTCTGTATTTTTTACCACCGCATTGCACACACAATTGAGTTTTTCCTCTGACTCCAACACCACAACGCACACACGGTTTTGGTCCAAAACTGCCTTGTCTAACGCATTGCATATGAAAGCCGCAGAATTCGTTTACGCATGCTTTGTTACAAGGAGAAGTATATCCGATCATAAGCCAATGACATCGATTCTTTGTTTGAATCATATACAAAAGATTAAAATTCAATTAAATATATATTTGACCTAATCATAATAATGCAGGAATTATCCGCGATTGAACATCCCGCAGCTAGATTTGATCTTGACAGACTGCCGAAACACAAATTTAGTTTTTCTATGCAAGATCTAGCTTTAACATATAAAGATATAACAAAACGTATCCGTGAGGCCAAAAAGGAATTTCGCGACGATGGTGCGGCTCATGTGTGGTCGACATTCAGAATTGGAAATACTGTTAATGTGATGAATGACAAACGAGGAAGAGAGATTATTGACTACCTTGTTCAGAAATATTTTATTTTAATAAAATTTATTGTAAAGACAGACGATGACACCTGGATTATTCGTGACAAATGTGATTCTGTCCATAGGTCAGGAGATAATATTGTTCTTATTAAAAATTCCAGACCAGGAATACTTACTGGTATTGATAAACCGTATTACGAGCGATCATACCCTGTGACTGCGGTTCTATGCGCGGTATATCCGTTAAATAATAAACCTGACGTTGGGGATCTCAAACCCATGAAACTGTCAAGGATAAATTGCGTAGCTGAACGGGTTACAGAACACTTCACAAACGCGATACGCGGAAACGGTTTAACGGATTTACGACGTAAAAAAATAAACACCTGGGCAGAAACAGTTAAAGATACCGGAGCGTCTATCAGCGACGTTGCCGAGCTGGGAAAGAAATTAAAATTCCCAATAAAGATTTTGTACAAACCAAAATATAAATTAAGAGGAGCTTCGATAGATATTATTGATCACAACGCACATGCATGGACTGTGGCAGTAACAATATTTCCACGAGACAGAACGGTTAAATTTTATAATGGTCATGTATTTGATGCTATCAGAAATATCAGTAAAATTGACCCTGTATCTGTTTGGCTGTTTCAGAGTTCGGAATATGATTATCATGATCAGTTTGTATGGTCAAATGGTGATATTTATCGTACAGAATCTCTCCATGGGGAAATGAAAAATCTTGCACAACGCCTTTGGCATGAATACACATCTGATGATATTAAGGTTGAACAATTACTTAATAACTGTTTTACCGTTCCATCAGTTGCTGCTCACTACGCTCAGGAGAAAAATTCATGGAAACCGACACGATTGGAATTTCTTGAAGATGTCCAGAAAAGTTGTATCGAATACGGACACGGTGGATTGTGGAACACTAAATACGATTATAATGACGTTATCTCAGTTGATATGGTAGCGTGTTATCCTGGAAGTTTTCTTGGATACGGAGAATGTTCTGAATACTTTAAGAGATTTGGACATCCCACACACGAGATGACCAGAGTAGCGATAAACGGACCTTTACCTGCTTATTTAACCGGATTCGCCTGTATAGAATCGTTCGAGTTTTACGAGGTTCTTCATCTGATTGTTTATGCGTGGTTTGGGAGACATTTTTCAGAAAAATGTTGGGCTCCAATAGTACTAATAAAGTATATGCTTGATGCTGAAATTTTGATGTCGTTATGCGTAAGTGAAGCAATTATATCATACCGCGTGCAGAAACAAGTTTGGTTGCCAGAACCGGATGTATTTAATGATGCTAGAGGAGATTTTTCCAAGTCTGAAGATGATATTGTTAGTGAATGCAGGAGAGAGCGTGATGAGAAATTTGCAAAAGATCTCGGTAGAAAAATAATCGGTAAATTTACGCAAGGAGGATCATATGGTCATAAACGAGCGTGTACAAGATTAATCATGGACGATGCTGAACTCGATTTTATAATCGCTGATACAACGGAGAAAAACACATTTATAGGTCGAAGTAATGCTTATTTATCAGACGGAACTAAATTAGGTACAATTGTGAGCCATACTGATGGCGAGTCACCGCAGTTTAGTCATTTAAGATCTTCGATGCTAGCTTACGTTTCGATAAATTTATTATCTATGATAAACAGATTTCCTCGTTACGCAGTCAGAGTCGCGACAGATTCATTTTATATAAATAAAAAGTATGCGGATTCGTTAAAACAATTGCGTTTTAATGATCATGCATCATGGGCGAATGGAGAATAAAACATGAGGATATAATTAGTTATTCTGAATCTGCCGATGTTGAAATTGCGAGAACATATTACAAGAACAATCAAATACCAAGATTGTCATCAGCACCATCTGTATATGATCCCGTAGCTAGACATAAAACCGTTTATCTTAATGGGTGTGGTGGTTCAGGTAAAACAACACGCGCGATTAAATTATTTAGTAAATGTTCTGATATAATTGTTTTGACACCGACACATAAACTCGCCAGGGAAATAAAAGAACGAGGAGTAAAATCATGTACATATCATAGTTTCTTTAGATGGTGAGGAGACGCATGGACTCCATCGCGGATGGGTGAGAAATACATTCCTGAAATTATTATCTGGGACGAGATATGCACGGTGTCGCTAGAGGTATTAAAAATATTTCTTGATTGGCAGTTATTAAAAAATACTGCTGTGATAATGTGCGGCGATCATGGTCAACCACCACCTTTAATTGGATCGTCTCCACATGAGTGGCTGAAAATATTTGTTGAGTATTACGAAGAAATAACTGATGACCATAGAGCTATTGATAAATCACTAAAAGAGTTTAAAAAGTTAATAAGATTACAGCCAGATAAAACACAATGTGAAACAATGCGTAAAGTAATTCCAGAAACATCTATGAATGATTTTTGGGCTTTATGGGGACCTGCTGATTTGATAGTTGCAAGTAGAAAAATAGTTCGCGATACACTTCAACAACAATTATTCACGTTACATAAAGAAAAATTTTCAAATCTACCTGTACCTTTGTGTTATCGCCCAGCAGATACTCGAGGACAGAATATTGATGTTGAGATTCCTGGTGGTGGAATACAAAATCTTGTGTTAAATGATATTGTTTTAGTCGTTTTTGATGTTGTTGAGAGCGCGTTAAGTATGGATAAATCGCCGTGGACGTTAGGATAAGCTATAACGATTCACTCGTCACAGGGATTAACTATTATCGATACAAATATTTGGATTGTCGATGATCGTATTGAATGGTCAAATTTAGTTTATCTAGCAGTGTCTCGAGTCAGAAGAATATCTCAACTGCGCCGGGTTATCATGAAGAAATTCCTGACAATTTTGTCGATATCAATAAAAAATTAGCGAGTTATAAGCAATGTGACAAAAAAAAATAATCGCGACTTTGATATTGATGTTGAATTTATTATAAATCTAAAAGCACAACAGAATAATCATTGTGCAAGTTGTAACTGTAACATGCTGTGGCAGTACTCGAGTAATAATCCAAAACAATTTACCGTTTATAGAATTAATAGTAGCCTTGGTCACACACGCGAAAATGTGATGCTGACCTGTCTTGAATGTAATCGACGTCGAGGCGCTGGACGCTGTGCAAGTTTATAAAAGTGAACGCGGTGGTAATTGTGTATCTGTAGGAATTATTTGTAATTGTTCGCGTACAAATCCACGCTGAGGAGCAGTTGAATCTAATCTCTAGATTGTGGGTCTACCTGTGGACCTTACCACGCTAGGAATTTTGTGTGTGGTCACACTCCAGATAGGGTCAGTTGCTCTTTTTCTACCCCCTTCAAGTTCACCAGGTTCATATAAATATCTTATGGTAACATTACCTAGTACTGGTTGAGAGGCAGAGTTACGTTGTATTGGTATATATTTTTTTTTTGATCGCATTAGAAGGTTTCATAGAAGTTGCACGAGTCACTTCGTTGTTTAACGCAGCTATCACACTCGGTAACCTTGCAACCCATTCACGAGATCTCTCCCCGGATTTAAAGTCAGCGGATATTTCCCTCGCGTATTGGTATCCAAATAACCGCTCAGCAAGTGTTCGATTAAATCGTTCAACGATTGCCTGATCACGATGAATTTCCGTGTGCCCTCGTCTGATTTTAACGTTATGTCGCTTCATCAACGATGATACTGCATCAAGAAATTCTTTGCCAGGATCAACTTGTAGCAATTGGGGCCATCGCAAGGGTCCACGTTGACAAATACGTTCAAACCCAGATGCAACTTCAGTCGCTGTTTTAGTTGATAATGGTTCTGCTTCTTTATATCTACTTGCAACGTCAACGACGGTTAACGCGTATCTGTATGTGTATTGACGTCTGCCAGTTTTAATGGTAACGTGTGGTAAAAACAAAATATCTGCTTCATGAACTTCATTAGGGGTACTGACATCAAAATGTGCATACTGATTTTTTTTAGGTGGACGTAGAAAGGTTTGCCATATTGCCTGTAGTGCTAACCACGCTGCAGCAACATCACGTGAAACTTTTGCTGCTTCAGCAAGTTTACTAATCGCTGCTTTACCTCTCCAGTATCCTCTTGGGCTATAATAAACAGATTCCATTATCATAATCAATTGATTAATTACCAGCCCCTAACATTATTTTACCTTTCATACCAGTTTTTATCAGAAAAGCAGCTAATCTTTCTCGAAATGATTTATCTTTTATATTATTTATGGCATGAATTAATTTTACATCTGCAATATGTCGTTGTTGTAAATCCTTACTTTTATACGCGACATCGTGAATGTGACACGCTTGATCAATTGCGTTTATTGGATACTCTCCAGGTTTTGGTTGGTCTTGGTTATCGAGTCGGATATCGAGACGAGTTCCAGGACCACAATAATTATATCCAGGTAAATGTTTTTCACCAGGATACTTTGCCCATGGAGCTCCTGGTAATTTACTTAAAGAAGCAGCGATATCACCACCTGTTTTTAATGAAATAAATTTGTATATTTTTGTACCACATTTCACACATCTGCCTCTAAGTGAGCGCCTGTTATTTTTTGTTATTATTGTCGTTAATCCACTTGTGGACGTATGCGCTCTACATCGAACGCAATATAAATTGATATTATTATTATATGGATATAATTGATTTCTCAGCGACACGAAAACAAGAGCCAGTTAAGCATCATCCAGCGCTACCAAATTCTATCAGAGCAATTATACTTGGCCCATCTGCGTCTGGTAAAACGCAATTATTACTTAATCTGATAATGCGATGGCTGAAGTGGAATAAATTATATTTAGTAGCACCATCTGTAGATGATCAACGATGTTACGATGTACTTAAAGATTTTAATGAAAATGCAAAGTCGCTGACGTGTCCTGATAATGATGCTATTGATTTTATCACCGATATTGATGAAGCTCCATCTGTAGATGATCTTGATGGATGTATCAATAATCTCGTAGTATACGATGATGTGATGCTGGATAAACAATCAAATCCAGCACGGATATTTTCGCGAGGCCGTCACAAAAATACAGATGTTATTTATGTTACTCAGTGATATACACAAATTCCTAAAGTAATCAGAGATAATTGCAATATCTTAATTGTGTTTAATGGAGTAGATAATTATACTTTACAAAATATTTATTATACTTGGTGTTCAGGGGACATGAATATGATTAAATTTAGAAACTTCTTTTCAAAAGCACAAGCTGTTCCGTTCGGATTTAAAACAATAAATTTACATGACCCAAGATCTAGATATCGTATAGGTCTGGATAAAATCTTTGGTTAATTGCAGTAGCAGAGAGGGTGAATGACCAATACTGAGTGACCAACGCGTAAACGAAAAATTCCTAAAAATAAAAACGCGCGTCAGAGATAAAGTAACGATAAAAGCTAAGTTAGAGGTTGTGGTTTAACGTCACTGACCTTATTTTTTCAGCCTTCGTAGGAACCTTATTTTTTTTATAAAATAATGTCTCAAGCAAAATGGTCTGTTCACCTTCTCTGCTGCTACCTTCCATGAAGAAGAATGGGACAAGATCTTTTTGACGGTCGCGGATAATGGAAACCGTAACATCACCTGCCAATAGATTCCACTGCTCTAGTCTGGAGCCAAACAGTTTGCCTTACTCTTGAATAGTTCCAAATCCCCTATAAGGTAATTCAGTTCAGCTTGTGTTATGAGGTGTGGTTTAGAGGAGGAGGATGGGAGATTGATTGATTGAATTTTTTAACGGCGCACCAGCACTATGAGGCTATTTAGCGCCATGCAAAAGGTTATATCCTTCATTATTTATAAGTGGTAAAAGATTACGTATCGACCAGCGATACGAAACCAAACAGTTGAAGGTAAAACGATAAAATGGTAACGGTGATAAATAAAGTTTCCCGATCAACGGGGACTGCAAATGATGTATGACAACGAAAACAGATGAAACGTAATTAAAATCTAGCGACGGTATATATAGCACATAAAACCGTTTAAGGTGATAGCATCAAAGCTATAACTTATGATAAATATTTACTTCCTTCAGGAAGTCTATAATATAAGAAATGCTAACTGTATCAAAGAGCTCCCTAATGTCATGCACATTGTAATAATGGTTACGCGTAGGTTGGAGGTCGAAACACTCCAACATAAAGTGCTTAACAGTGAATGGTTCATTGCAAGATATGCACTCTGGTGGGTCTTCTCCTTTTAGTATATAGGAGTGGGTTAAATAAGTATGGCCGATTCGAATTCTTGCAATGACTACCTCCTCCCTACGGACGGCTCTGTAGGAAGGAGTCCATTCTCCTAGGGTTGGCTTGATGGCATGAAGTTTGTTATTCACGGCATCATTCCATGATGCCTGCCATTTCTGACGTAAACAGTCTTTGATACTACGTTTAAAATCAGTATACGGAGTATTAAAATCAGATGGTTCTAGTGATAGGGCCATTTTAGCAGCGCGATCTGCTTTGTCATTACCTTTAATTCCAATATGGCTGGGTAACCAACAGTATACTATATTGTGGGAGGTACTCAGCTCAGTATGTTTAAGAAGAACATTAGCTAACAATGGATTCTCCAGTTTTCTATTATGTAGTGACTGAAGTACTGATAGTGAGTCGGAGAAGATGATGCTATTTAAAATACGCTTGCTTTCAATATATTGCAATGCAAGGTCTATTGCTCTGATTTCAGCTGAAAAAATGGATGTACCATTTGGCAAGCGAACTTTTGTTGTGTGTTTTCCACTAACGAAGGCTGCAGCAGCCTTTTCCTGATCTTTTGATCCATCAGTATATATTCTTGTATAATTTTGAAATTGGGCGATTAGTTCATGGTAAGAGTTGTGGAAGATGGAAGGGTTTGTCTCCGATTTTTTCCATCGTGTAATGTGAAAAGTACCTTTGGTTGTTGAAGTAGCCAGGGAGGTGTTTCGGAGACGGTCGTTTTCAGAATTTTTGAAAGATCAATTTTGGTACTGTCAAGGCATGGTAATATTCTAATGCCAAAGGTAGGTATGACGTTTGGTTTATTGTCATATAAGGTTTTATATTTGGGTTCAAAAACAGCCGAAAAAGCAGGGTTCAGAGGGTTTGAGCTTAATTTGAGAGCATACTGTGCAGAAAGCATTTCTCTACGTTGTGGTAAAGGTGGTTCGTTCGCATCAACGAGTAGGCTTTCACACGGGGATGTCTTAAATGCTCCTAAGGCAAGTCTTATTCCCTGATGATGAATTGGGTCTAGCATCTTCAAATAGGACTTCCTAGCTGAACCATAGACAACGCAACCATAGTCTAGTTTCGAGCGAATAAATGTTCTGTATAAACTGAGTATGACTTTCCTATCAGCACCCCAGTCGGTGTGCGCTATTACTTTAAGTAAGTCTAGAGACTTCAAGCATTTAGCTTTCAAATTCTTCAGGTGTGGAATAAAGGTCAGTTTTCTGTCGAAGATAATACCTAAGAATTTTGCTTCCTCAACAACTGGAATAGGTGTTCCGTCCAGCGTGAGTTTAGGTCCATCATGATGTCTTCGTAGCTGACAGAAATGCATACATACAGTTTTTGATTTCGAGAATTTGAAACCGTTAGTATTGGCTCAATTTTGAATCTTGTTGATATTTTGCTGTAATTGTCTTTCAATTGTATGCATGTGCTTGGATCGGTAACATATTAAAAAGTCGTCAACATACAGGGAGCAATCCACACCGGGAGTCAGCCACTTGGTGATGCTATTAATTTTTATGTTGAAAAGCGTCACGGATAAAATACTGCCCTGGGGCACACCCATCTCTTGATCGTGCATATCAGAGAGGGTGGAGCATACTCGTACCTTGAATTCCCTGTCTGAGAGGAAGTTTGATATGAACGAGGGCAGTCGGCCTTTTAGACCCAGATCGTGCAGGTCATTTAGTATTCCGTACTTCCACGTTGTGTCATAAGCCTTTTCCAGATCAAAGAAAACCGCTACTAAGTGTTCCTTCTTGATAAAAGCGTCGCGAATAAATGTTTCCAGTCTAACCAGATGATCATTGGTACTAG
>JAECUM010030134.1:0-30962 GCA_016617855.1 Megalonaias nervosa
AGTTAGAAGAATGTCTCAGCTACGGAGGGTTATCATAGACTGTGCAGTGACTCAGGAAACCACTGCTAGCAATGGCGATGATATGATAAGGAAAACATTAGCTGGTTATCAGCGATCTGACAAAAAAGTAACCGTGACTTTGACCTTGATGTTAAATTTATCATGACGCTTAAACAACAACAAAATAATCACTGTGCTTGCTGAAACACAGTAATATTGTGGCAGTATTCTTCTAATGACCCACGACAATTTACCGTGGATAGAATTAATAGTAGTCTCAGTCATACACGCGAAAATATGATGTTGACCTGTCTTGAGTGTAATCGACGTAGGGGCGCTGGTGTCCGGCTTTCACAAAAGTGAAGGCGGTGGTAATTGTGTATCCTCAGGAATTACTTGTAATTGTTCACGTACAAATCCAGGTTGAGGAGCAATTGAATCTAGTCTATAGATTGCAGGTCTACCCGTGGATCTTACCAAGCTGGAAATGTTATGTGTGGTTACACTCCAGACTGGGTCAGTCGCTCTTTTTTGGCCCCTTCAAGTTCACCAGGTTCATATAAATATCTTATAGTCACATTACCTAGAACTAGTTGTTTTGAGAAAGAGGCACGTCGTTGTACTGGTATATATTCTTTTTTGATCGCATTGATGGGTTTCATAGAAGTTCCACGAGTAAATGAGAAAGAGTCACGTCGTTGTACTGGTATATATTCTTTTTTGATCGCATTGATGGGTTTCATAGAAGTTCCACGAGTAATTTCATTATTTAACGCAGCTGTCACACTTGGTAGTCTTGCAACCCATTCACGAGATCTCTTATCCCCGGGCTTAAGGTCGGTGGAGATTTCCTTCGCATATTGATATCCAAACAATCGCTCAGCAAGTGTTCGATTAAATTGCTCAATGATTTCCTGATGGCGATGAATTGCGATGTGTCCTCGTCTGATTTTGACGTTATGTTGTTTCATCAGAGATATTACTGCACCAAGAAATTCTTTGCCAGGATCAACCTGTAGCAACTGTGGCCATCGCAAGGGCCCTCGTTGATAAATTCGTTCAAACGCAGATGCAACTTCAGTTGCTGTCTTTGTTGATTGTGGTTCTGCTTCTTTATATCTACTTGCAACGTCAACGACAGTTAACGCGTATTTGTATGTACGCGATTGACGTCTACCAGTTTTAATAGTATCATGTGGTAAAAACAAAATATCTTCCTGATGAATTTCATTGGGAGTGCTGACATCAAAATATGCTTACTGAATTTTTTTAGGTGGTGGTAGATAAATTTGTCTTATTTCCTGTCGTGCTAACCAATCTGCAGCAACAGAACGTTCGACATCTGCTGCATCAGCAAGTTTACTAATCGCTGTTCTACCCCTCCAATATCTTCTTGGGCTATATTAAATTGAGTCCATTATTATAATAATAATCGGTCGACTTCTTACTGGTCCCTAGTACTAGTTTACCTTTCATCGCAGATCTTACCAGCCAATTAGCAAGCGATTCTCTGAGAGATTTAATTTTTACAGGCTTTAGAGTGTGAATCAACTTTACGTCTGCGATATGCCGTTGTTGTAGATCTGGATTTTTATATGCAACATCATGATCGTGACACGCTTGATCAATCGCATTTATTGGATACTATCCAGGTCTTGGTTGATCCTTCTCGTCAAATCGGGTATCAAGTCGGTTTCCAGGACCACAATAATTATATCCAGGAAGATGATTCTCGCCAGGATACTTAGCCCATGGAGCTATTGGTAATTTTCCCAGTAAAGCAGTGATATCTCCGCCTGTTTCATTAGAGATAAATCTTTATTTTTTTGTACCACATTTCACACACTTGCCTGTAAGTGCACGCTTTTTATTCCTCGTCGTTATTGTTTTAAATCCACTTGTGCGGGTGGGTGCTCTGCATCGAGCACAATATAAATTCATATAATTATATATTTCTACAACATGAATGTCACTGATTTCTCAGCGACATGAAAGCAAGAGCTAGTCAAGCATCATTCAGCACTACCAAATTCTATCAGAGCAATTATCATAGGTCCATCTGGGTCTGGTAAGATGCAGTTGTTGCTTAACCTGATAATGAGATGGCTCAAGTGGGATAAGTTGTATTTAGTGGCACCATCTGTAGATGATCAGCTATTCCCTTTAAGATTTTAACGAAAAAACGAAGTTGTCGGATGAAGACGGTAATGATATTATTGAGTTTATTACCGATATTGATGAAGCTCCACCTGTAGATGATCTCGATGGATGCATTAATAATCTCGTAGTATACGATGATGTAATGCCAGGCAAACAATCAAATCCAGCTCGGATATTTTTCCGAGGCAGACATAAAAACACCGATATTATATATGTTACTCAGCGATATACGCAAATACCTAAAGTGATCAGAGATAACTGCAATCTTCTGGTTGTGTTTAATGGAGTCGATACACATACTATGCGAAACATCCACCAGACTTGGTGTTCAGGAGACATGGATATGATGAAGTTTTAAAACGTCTTCTCAAAAGCGCAAGCGATTTCTCATGGATTTATCACGATAAATTTACATGATCCTCGGTTGCGATATCGAGTTGGTCTCGATAAAATGTATGGTTGAGAGACAGCAACGGGGGGGGGGGGGGGCCAACCAACAGGTCGGTAAAGGAGAACGCAAAAACACAAGCGTCAAAACAAAAATGAGCTAACCAGGTTAGAGGGGCTTCGGTCGGTTAGAGGTTGCGGTTTAGCGTTATTGACCTTGTATTTTCATTTGTTTGTAGGAAGCTTTATTTTCGCGAAATAACCCTCCTAAAGTTTGTCTGATTCACCCTCCCTGCTGCTCGTACGTATTTGATGTATAAAAAGCAATGAAGAAATATCAGGATAGTGACACAGAAAGTTCAATACATATAGAAGATTTTTCAGTGTTGTATGCAATATTTCATTTTGGACATATCAAAACACAATAAGCAAGGAAGTGTCAGTACATCAGTGCTTAAATAACGTGGCAATTTGGAGGTAATTTTCGTTGAGGAGAAGATGTAATATATCCAATATACTGTGTTGTGTTGAGTGATAGATATGAAAGAATTAATACCGTATGTGACAAAACGATTTATTATTATATAACGATATTATATAAAATCATGACTAAAGTCAAAGGTTTAAATTTAAAACAAAATCGAAAAGATATTGTTGTGAGAATTTATAGCAAACATCAGCAAATAAAAGAAATGAAAATCTTGAAAATTTGATGGTGATACAAATTAATTATTTATGAAAATACAGCAATTTTGCAAATGATTTGTATCAAAAATAATCCAGTATGATTTTGTGTACAAGCTGACAAAACCGCCATTAACAACTACCAATTCAAGCAGGGTTTAGTACTACTATTGTACCGTTTGTAGAGTCACTTATACAAAAGATTAAACCAACATTACGGTAGGTTCTTCCTACATTAAAGTTAGCAGCCGCTCGTGGTGCTATCACTTGGGCAACACAGACAGCCACAGCTAGGTATGGAATTAGGAATAAATTAGTTAGGAATTAAAAATCATTGTATTTAATATAGCATAATAATACATTATGCCATACATTGCATTTTGGACTAGGTTTGAAACAACATAAAAAATAAATTACAATAGTTTGCAAAACAAACAAAAAAGCCACAAAAAGTTATATTAATGCCGGAACAATTACGTGGGAGTGATCTACTGACGTTGAGAAAAACGTAAATAAAACGTATCATTAAGGCAAAACATTATAAAAATAAATCATGGTCTTGATCTAAAATTTTTCACCTGCACAATTAAAACAGAATAAACAACACGGTTTATTGGCCAGATGCTGTCTGGTTTTTTTTTTGTTGTTGTTTTTTTTGCAGGGACATTGATTAATGGCCAAATTGGTTGAGGATTAACATTATCAGGGACTCGTGGTTAAGGTATTTTAAAAAAGGTTGGCCAAAGAGTTCTTTTCTTTTTCCCAGGACAAATAACCTCATTTATAAAAAGACAGAGCCTCTTACAAACTCCCGGCAATATCATGAAAGGTACGTAATTCTATAATAGCAACACTTTTACCATCAAAACAGGGCGCTAAAATTGACAAATATAAGAGAATTACGCGATTATTGTTATAGGACAGACTATTTATGGATACATTTAGCAACTGCGCCTGATGCATGCTAATTTATAACAATATTGTCACAGCGTGTCATGTGTGTAATCGTGAAAAGAGAGCTGAGTGCGTAAGCCGTTCCTACCAGCACACAGTCCCAGTAGAGTCAAGACTCCCACAGTGCCTTCTCGCCGCAACAATTGAAACTGGATCCCTGCGTTCCTAATCTAAACTGCAAGGGATCTCCGATGAGCCTGACCACCAGAAACACAATGTGCAGGCCACCAGCCCGTGGACACGCTGTTACTTCGGTCAATAAAGCTTCAGCTATGGATATAATAACACACACTGCCTTATGGGTTAGGGTCGGAAGAGCCTAGGCTAAGGGAGCTCACCCTGACAGAAAGAAATAGGAGTGGAGTCCCATTAGGAGGCTGGCGATTGCTTTATACTCTTTCCGGAAACTCCTGCAACTAAGCCGAATCCATACGTATCGGTGTTTGCCTTTCCTCTGGATTCTGCTATGTCTAGAGGAGGGCTCAGGAGTTAGAGCCTCTATACCTTTGCCCGGGCTAGGAAGTAAACCATGGAGAGGAAGCATCGTCCTTGCTCTCACCAGCAAATGTAGAACACCTGAGGCAGCAGTGTATGAGTTTTAAGCCCAGTTAAGTGTACGTACAGCACGGGCGCCACGGGTTGCCTCCACGGTAGGAAGGATCATTGCATTCTTCTTTTCACTTATTGTTCGCCACAAACTTGTGAAGCCTCCAGCTAGTAATGTACTGACCCACCTTGATCTGCCTGCCTCCTAGGAAGCATGGGGTTTAGAGTTTCTTTTCGACAAGCAGACGGCTAAAGTGGACACAGCCAAACGAAAAGCAAACTTTTCCGACTTGGAAGCTTGAGAGTTAGGATTATTTGTCCTGGAATGACGATGATCTGCAAGGGACAGAGGGGTCCGCAAGACAGTACTGAAAGACCGCGAGCTGCCTAAGCTGAATATCGACATTGCAGCTCTCCAGGAAACAAGACTAGCTCACACAAACTTAACACGCGCGGTCAACTTCATTATCTCCTGCCACTGAAAGAGCACTGACAAACACCTTGAATATGGCGTTGGTTTTTCAGTCATTGACTCGAAAGATCGAAACACTGGAGGCAATATCTGAGCGCATCATCTCACTCCACATATCATCCATTGGAGGCTTCGCTACACTCAGTCGGCACATATGCTTCAGCTTGATACGCATTCCTTGGAAAGAAAGAGTGCTTCTGTGACGCTTTACATGACATCCTCAAGCGTGTACCACAGGGCAAGAAGCTGTTTCTCTAGGGTGACTTCAGTGCATGTGTCGGATCAGGGCACAGATCATGGCCATTATATCTCGAACACCACGGTGTCAGCATGCTTAACGAAATTACCAGAGGTTACTTGAACTGTGTACACTGTAACGGATTTGCATCACCAAAGCATTCTGTAAGGGCAACTATTGGCAAAAGATGTCATGGCGACACCCATGATACAGTCATTGGCATATTGGCATCAACTCGACCTGATTATTCCTAGGAGACGCGACCTGGTCAGTGTACTGCACACACGCACGTATTACAGTGTAGACTGATAGCGATCACTCACCTGTCAGCGGGAGGGTGAGAGTGCAGCCCTGAAATCTAAATGGCCACCTGGATTCAAACATAAAGGCGTGTCACACATTAACACAAGCAGCTTGAAGGACAACGCTGAGAGATTACAGTTCTTATAGACCATTGAACAGGTTACATCCGAAGAAGGCAGGAAAGAAAATGCCGAAGAAGTCTGGAGGGCCCTGATCTCAGTTATCTATGAGTAAGCTATCACCACCCTTAGAAAAAATAGGACTCAAAACAAAGACTGGTTCGAGATCCACTCAGATAAAATGGTGTCAGTGGTAGAAGCAAAGAATGCGGCCTACCTTGAGCACCTGTGTCCAACATCAGAAATACTTCTAGCTTTCATTTCGGCAAAGAATGCAGTATCGAAGACAGACAAGCACTGCATAAATCAGTACTGGGTCGATCTACCTCAGAAAATAAGACCCCATCAGACACAGGAAATATTCACACAATGTTCGATGGAAAGAAAAAGGCTATTAAATCCACCATCAACAAATTTGCCCCTTGAAGGCACTGGATTGCGAAGTGATCACCAACAGGAGATATATTTTAGTCAACTAATGAATAAGTTGATGAATTTGAAGATCGTTGTAAACATGACTAAAAATATTCAGAAAGACTTTACCCAGCACCCTTAAGAGAAGTTGCTGATTTGTAATTAGATCCATCAGATCTATCACCTTATTTGAATATCAAGAAGAGAAAGGTGCTCTGTATCAGGTTTTAAAACCAAAAAGGGATTTTGCATCCATTCCACAATCTCTAACAAATAAATTGATATTGGCGTAAATATCATAAGCAAGATAATGTCAAGTCGCATCATGAGAGAAATTATTGAATTTTCGTGAAACCGGTTCCAGAACCGTTCTTGCAGCTTTGCTTACACTAAGTCTTTACAAGGCCTAAATCAATTTCTGCTTTGATTTATAGCCCACACAAGCCATTGTGTTGTATGTGGTGGTCAAAGTGGAGTGTATTTTATTAGTTTTCTGTAACCTGACCACTTGATGATCATTTTTAAATCCCACAAATATACTCGGTACACTGAAGGCATCCACATAAGTAATGGATACATTTTTTTTTTATTGCGATGTTCAAATTAGTGGTCACATAATCCATCACGTGAGCCACCATGTGATCTAAAATCGAGGCTTAATACAGCTAATTAGTAGTATTTTAGTCCAGTCGTAATTTTTATACCTCAGAGTTCAAGGTGTTTTATTGTTGAAGCCAGATTGTTTTGAAGTTCGTTTATTTTTTGGAATTTAATAATTCATTCTCTAGAAAACTACACAAGTGCTTCATATTTATAAAAGTTCTGGGAGAAAGATATTCAGTGGATATTTATTCTGGAATTCTAAACGGAAACATTATAAACTGTGATTCAATCGAGGATCTGTTGCCAACAGTACAACGACCTTATCCGACGTCATCGCCTCCATATTGGAACGTCATCGAGATTCGAACCTGGATTCAATTAGAACTGTTTAGTGATAGGACTTATATTTTTTCAATCTTAGGATTAAATTTTGGATTATATTCACAAACCGTAAGTCCTATTTCCAATTTTTACATTGTTTTCTAGGGAAATAAATTATTTTGTTAAAATTTACAAAGCTTGTTGGCTTCACTCTTTTCTCTTGTTACCTTTGTACGAGCCTACACGTAACAATTCAAATACCTTTATATAATATAAGAACGAAATGTATATGAGTTTAGTAGCCGCGTACAGCATGACCCGTTTGCTTAGAGTTATCAGGCCGTACATTTGACCACAAACAGGGTGCTTATAGCCCAAATTCTCCGTATCGTCATAATGCAGACGAATCTGATAAGGAACATGGCCACTTTACCGAAAGCAATCTTCAGCTGTGGAACTATGTGCAAATAAAAATGTTTTCTTCTTGCTATCAGTTCTATGTGATAGAAATATTTGAAATATTGGCTGTTTCGGAATATATTAAATTTTACACAGATTCAGACTGTTACGGTTCTATGGTCTTAAACTAAGTAGCAAAGAAGCAAAGGCAACAAGTTTTGTAAAACTTAACGAATAATTTAATTCTCTAAGTTATAAAAAAGTTTAATTGGAACTTAAAATATTATGAATTAAATCTAAAATAGTACTAAAATGTTCTACACAAGTCCAAAAGAATCGAGTGCTCTGAATAAACTCTGGGTCCTCGAATGTGCTGATGTACACAACAGTCTTGATGTATCACTGTGACATTGTCAAGTTCTCCTCTGAATAATTCAAAATAATATTAGCATAATATTTTTGTCTATAGTCAAAACGCACTTTGTAATTCCAATGAATAATCCAATCAATTGTATCCTTTCAACCTATATCTAAACGCAACATTAAAACATGTGCAGAGTGATATTGAAGTAAGAACATATTAAATAAAGGATCAATTGATCAACTCTCTCTCTCTCTCTCTCTCTCTCTCTCTCTCTCTCTCTCTCTCTCTCTCTCTCTCTCTCTCTCTCTCTCTCTCTCTCTCCTTATACACATCATGGCCCTACTACTGTTATGTTGCAATACTTTCTACGTGACATTTGCCACAATACCGAACATCGCAACAGAACCCACCTAACTGAACCTGCCAATGGGAAATTAGCCCAAACTTGTCAATAGGTTCAAAAACACATTATATGAATAACACAGATCTATGTCACAAAATGTCATATATAGAGGATCTCAAATGGGTAACGATTTAATATTGAATTTATGAAAGGAGTTGAATAATATCCAGCTATTGCGAGCCTTGGCGAGCAAAAGCTGGATATTATTTAACGAGTTTCATAAATTTAATATTAAATCATTACCCATTTGAGATTCTTTTTATCACATAGTTTCATTTCAGGGGAAATTATTTAGATAGAAAGAAGAACGAATAATTTCGTTCATTCTGACAGACACAGTACCTTTCATTTGTTGTGCATAAAAAATAGTCCATAACAAACGTTGAAATAGTAAAAGTATATTATACATTTTTGATAACTATAAATCAAAGAATAATCGTCCATCCAAACAAACAGAACATTTTACAAAAGGCAAAACATTGGTTAACACAAAATGTCCAATGCGTGTGATGTCACATTGTTTGATACGGTGCACAGTACCGGTTGGGTTGGCCTACACAACACAATAACAGTGTTTACGTTGAAATTTTCCACATCACAACTAAACGTTACATTGTTCCGATATTTTTGTGAGAAGATGATTACTGGATGCAGAAATACACATATTTACGGCAAAGTATTTGTGACCGGATATTTGCAGCATATGATTTGGAACATTGGATTGTACAGAAGACATAAACAAATCTCTTTTTGAGTCGGACTTGCATTACATATTTACCGCGTAAATATACTGTGGCTGGATAAAGTTCTGTCTGTTGGGGAGACCGGTTTATGTCTACATTCTTCTGTGACCAAAGGTGAGTTTATTTACTTCAGTAAGTTCACATTTAAACCAAGTTTGTATATAGGGTCGATTCCATGCTACCGTCCATCCATCCCCACCTCCATCCTAGTTATCATCTAAGCAATAGTTTTACTTGTTGTTATTGTTCTTGTTTTGGGGTTTTGCCATTTTTCATGTTATGATATGTTAAACATGACATAACAAACCCCGGTGGGGTAAATTGGCAATAATGAGACTGGACGAGACCATTTTTTCCCAATTCCTTTTCGCGAGTCGAATCAAAAAATGGCGGCCAAAAATGTTCATTCAAAACAAACAATTCCAGAATGCGGGGTTAAAAAAGTTTTTCCACGATCGCAGCCAATCAGTAAAGAGAATACTGCACAATAATTTCATGGGCTTATTTGGACCAATCAGAATCATATAAAGTGATCTGTTCACAAGTATAATATCAAAAATATGAAACTGCACACACTGTAGGCAAAGTGTACCGACTATGTGATATACAGAGGATCTCAAATGGGTAATGATTTAATATTGGAAACGAGTTGAATAATGCTCAGCTTTTGCGAGCCTTGGCGAGCAAAACCTGGACATTATTTAGCGAGTTTCATAACTTTAATATTAAATCATTACCCATTTGATATTCTTTTTATTACATAGTTTTTATTTCAGTGGAAATTATTTCATGGAAAGAAGAACGAATAATTTCGTTCATTCTCAGAGACGTTGCACCTTTCATTTGTTGTGTGTAAAAAATAGTCTCAACCAAAGTTGATCTAGTATTGAATTTAAAAGTAGATTATAATTTTCTTGCAAACTATAAATCAAAGAACAAGCGTCCTTCCGAATAAACAGAACATTTTACACAGACAAAATCATTTTTCAGCACAGAATGTTCAATGTGTCTGATGTCGCATTATTTGATGCACCACCCGTACGGTTGACGACCCATGCTTACATAACCTTATAGTGTCACTTTCACAACTAAACATTACATTGATATTGCGATATTCATATAAAAGAAGGTTTACTTGATGCAGAAATTCCCATATTTACTGTAATGTATTTGTGGCAGGATATTTGCAGTGTTTGATTTGAACAGTAGACTACAGAATATGCAAACAAATTTCATTTTGACTCGGAATTGCATCACATATTTACAGCGTAATATGCAGTGGCTGGATAAAATTCGGTCAGTTCGGAGACAGGTTTATGTCCACATTCTTCTGTGAACAGAGATGAATTTATTTTCTTCTGTAAGTTAACATTTAAACCACGCTTGTATATAGGGTGGATTCCATGCTACAGATATACTGCCTCTGTCAACCCCCATAACACACAAGCAATACCCATAGTTTTACTTGTTGTTATTATTGTTTTTGTCATGTGGTTTTCGTCATTTTTTCTGTTATGATATGTTATACATGACATAACAAACCCCTGTGGGGTTAAATTAGCCACATTGAAACAGGAGAGACTATTTTTCCCCAATTCCTTTTCGCTAGTCGATTCGAAAAATGGTAGCCAAAAATGTTCATTGAAAACAAAAAAAAGCAGAAGGCGGGGTTAAAAAAGTTTTCCCACGATCACAGCCAATCAATAATTAGAATACTGCTCAATAATTTCATGGGCTTATTTGGACCAATCAGAATCACATAAAGTGATATTTTAACGTGTGGTAATATCAAAAATATGAAACTGTACATACTATAGGTGAACTACACCTATGTGATAATATTGGTTAGAATATGGTCCGTTTGAAGTTAGTCATTTTTTATAGCTGAACAAACCAACTGAATTCATATATTGGATGTATTAAATGATGAATAGTTTTCGAGTCCTCATTATCCAGTGAGATTATTCTTGCTATGGACAGATTCATGATAAACGTGGTTATTATAGTTTTAGTAATAATTTCGTACAGTCGTTCTTTCAAAATAAGTTAATGTGTCACAAAGTCAGTTCACGTCACTGTAGTTTTAGATGCTCAATGGAAGTCATGGTATTCTGGGGTTTGGTGCAACCCGGATACTATGGTCGATTGTGATTTTGGTTCGAAGGACGGGTCTGGTTTTCTTAGTACGATGGGCTAAAGGTTTGGGACCAGCGGGACTGTGGGATAAGGATGCTGTCGAGGGATCCTTAGTCAGGCAGGGATTAGATAATTAAATGAGACCGTTCTTCCACCATTGGACAGGAGCTGTTTAATCGGAACCATCTCGTGCTCATCGACTGGATGCCACTAGATACATTTTGAATCAATTCAGTATCACGATATGTGTGAAAATTTTATCGAATGTCATTATATGCGTGAAAATCAAATTCAGTGTCACTATACGAATGAAAATGAAATTCAGTGTCACTATATGAGTGAACATCAAACATAAACCGATCATATTTGTTGATGAACATTATATCAATCATATACCCATCATACATGTCGATGGCCCATATATTAATCATACTTGTTTCCGAATTTCCTACATTGATAATATCATTTAGATGGATTCAGTTTGACCCTTTCTGGTGTGTAATTCCATGTATTAATCCTATTGGTGATAGTTCCATACGTTGATCATATACTTCATATACGGGATCATTTGTGTGTATTTGTTGAAATTCCATGTTTTGATCGATTCAATCTTAGGAGCGATATCATTTTATTGAATCCATTCTTGAAATTTTTGTGCACATAATTTTTTTTTATAACCAACCAAATAAGGTGTCAAACGCATTCGTCATTCACGTACATTATAAAAAAAAAGTCTAATTCACATAGCTGTGTTTAGTGTTTACGCTTGAGTCAGTCCCATTCGGCTTGAAACACCGCTACATAGTTTTAGTGCAGACAAGATATCTAGGAAAAATATTTTTGTTTTAATTGAAACATAACAAAATCTTTAATATGTCAATACCGTTGCTATTTTAAAAAATGCTCATAAGAAGACATAACCAGCTGCTATGGAATCTTTGCTTCCATCATTAGTTAACGTGTAACAAACAATGGTAATCAATTTAGTATACAATATTCTTCGCTGCAATAATCCGGCTACAGATCAAGGAAATGGAGACGAGTTCTGAATGCTATTGAATACCATCAGGATAGGAAATACTGTCATGAAAACATGATCGTCTTGATCTATGTTCAAGAATTCCCTACCCTGAATTATGGAAGCTAAATCGGGTTCTAGAGAAATTGTAAGATCATATGTAGAAGTATCCAGTACACATTCTGTACTAGTCGAGGAAAATATATTTTTACAAAGAGACAGGTTTTCATGTGGTAGCTGCTTAATACTTTCATACCAAGCAAACTTTCTATGAAACATTTGTTGATCATTTTTAGTAGCACGTAACATTTATATTGTGTGTTATTGAATTGTATGACCGAGAGTCTCTCTTCACATGACAGATATATTCTCCATTCCAGATGTCTTTCGGGACTTAAACTGTGCCTTACAGGGACTACTAACATCCCCTTTCCAAGAGCAGCAGAGAGGGTGAACCCTACAACTTTGTAGAGACCTTATTTTTGAAAATTAAGGGTTCCCTGAAGAAAAAAAACATTTTTGTCTTAATAATGAAAACTTCTTTAATTGACCAGATTTTTTCACAATCTGGTCACATACGTATGTCATTCACCCTCTCTGCTGCTATGATTTTTATCCAAAAATTGTATCAAGTCCATTGCGATATCTTGACCTTGGATCATGTAAATTTATCGTTACAAAACCAAAAGGAGCAGCTTGTGCTTTTGAAAAGAAATTTTTAAATTTATTCATGTCCATGTCGCCTGAACACCAAGTATAATAAATATTTTGCAGCGTATGATTATCTGCGCCATTAAACACAACTAAAATGTTACAGTTGTCTCTGATTACTTTTGGAATTTGTGTATATCTCTGTGTAACATAAATCACGTCTGTATTTTTATGTCTACCTCGTGAAAATATTCTAGCTGGATTTGATTGTTTGTCCAGCATAACATCATCATACACTATTAAATTATTAATAAATGCATCCAGATCATTTACGGATGGCGCTTCATCAATATCAGTAATAAAGTCTGTGACATTGTCTTCATGTAACGATTTTGCGTTTTCATTAAAATCTTTAAGTACTTCGTAACATCGCTGATCATCTACAGATGGCGCAACTAAATACAATTTATCCCACTTCAGCCATCGCATTATTAGATTAAGCAATAATTGCGTCTTTCCACTTCCGGACGGACCTATTATAATCATTCTGATAGAATTCGGAAGCGCTGGATGGTGTTTTACTGGTTCTTGTTTTCGTGTCGCAGAAAAGTCAATTATATCCATATAATAAATAATATGAGTCTATATTATGTTCGATGCAGAGCACCTACCGATACTACTGAATTAACGACAATAACAACAAAAAATAAAAGACGTGCACTTACAGGCAAGTGTGTGAAATGTGGTACCAAGAAATATAAATTTGTCTCCATGACTAAGTCAGGAACAAAGACAGGTGGGGGTGATATCGCTGCTTCGTTAGGAAAATTACCAGGAACTCCATGGGCTAAATATCCCGGTGAGAAACATTTACCCGGATATAATTATTTTGGTCCTGGAACTCGTCTCGATATCCGACTCGATGATCAAGATCAACCAAGACCCGGAGAGTATCCAGTAAATAAGATTGATCAAGCGTGTCGTGTTCATGATGTCGCGTATAAAAGTAAGGATTTGCAACACCGACATCTCGCGGATGTGAAATTGATTCACGCGTTAAATTCTATACCTAATAAATCTCTCAGAGAAAAATTAGCTAGTTTTCTAGTAAAAACTGCTATGAAAGGTAAACTAGTGTTAGGGGCTGGTAATTAATTATATAACTATCATAATGGAATCTGTTTATTATTCCCCGAGAGGATTTTGGAGAGGTAAAGCAGCGATTGGTAAACTCGCCGAAGCAGCAAAAGTTTCACATGATGTCGCTGCATCATGGTTAGCACGACAGGCAATATGGCAAATCTTCCTAAGTCCACCTAAAAAAATTCATTACGCGCATTTTGATGTTAATGTCCCTAATGAAGTTCATCAAGCAGATATTTTGTTTTTACCACACGATACCATTAAAACACGTGGACGAAAATCACGCACATACAAATACGCGTTAACTGTCGTTGACGTTGCGAGTAGATATAAAGAAGCGGAGCCATTATCAACGAAAACAGCATCTGAAGTTGCATCTGCGTTTGAGCGCATTTATCAACGTGGTGGTCTACGATGGCCACGGTTATTACAAGTTGATCCTGGTAAAGAATTTCTTGGAGTAGTATCGTCGTTGATGAAGAAACATAACGTTAAAATCAGACGAGGACATACTGAAATTCATCGTGATCAGGCAATCGTTGAACGATTTAATAGAACACTTGCCGAGCGGTTATTTGGATATCAATACGCAAAGGAAATATCTACTGACTTCAAAGATAGATCTCGTGAATGGTTTGCAAGATTACCGAGTGTGATAGCTGCGTTGAATAATGAAATTACTCGTGCAACTTCCATGAAACCTTCTAATGCGATCAAAAAAAAATATATACCAATACAACGACATGAATCTTTCTCTCAACCAGTATTAGGTAATGTTACAGTTAGATATTTATATGAATCTGGCGAACTTGAATGCGGTAAAAAAAGAGCAACCGATCCTATCTGGAGCGTGACTACACATAAAATTTCTAGCGTGGTTAGATCCACTGGTAGACCTCCAATATACAGACTAGATTCTACTGCCCCTCAACGTGGATTTGTACGTGAACAACTACAAGTAATTCCTGAGGATACGCAATTACCACCAAGCTCAATTTTGTAAATGTCCAGAGCCTCGACGTCGATTACACTCAAGACAAGTCAGCATTACATTTTCACGTGTGTGACCGAGATCACTATTAATTCTGTCTACGGTAAATTGTCTTGGATTATTATTCGAATACTGCCATGACATATTACAGTTGCAACTTGCGCAATTATTATTCTGTAGTTGTTTTAGTTTATAATAAATTCAACATCAATATCAAAATCACGATTATTTTTTTTGTCACACTGCTTATAACCAGATAGTTTTTTTCTTATTACGTCATTATTAACAATTTGATCATTATTTTCTATAAAATTCATAATAACCCTATGTAGTTGAAATATTCTCCTGACTCGAGATACGGCGAGATAGACTAAATTTGACCACTCGATCCGATCATCTACAATCCAGATTTTAGTATCAGTTATAGTTAATCCCTGTGACGAGTGAATCGTTATAGCGTATCCTAACACCCACGGTGATTTATTCATACTCAGCGCATTCTCAACGACATTAATATCGACTAAAATAATGTCATTCAAGACAAGATTCTGTACCCTTGGTGGAACCAAGGCACCTGGTATTTCAACTTCAATATTCTGTCGTCGAGTATCTGCTGGGCGATAACACAAAGGTACAGGTAGATCTGAAAATTTTTCTTTATGTAACAAAAATAATTTATCCTGTAGTTCATCACGAACTATCTTTCTACTCGCGACTATTAAATCAGCGGGATTCCATAAAGTCAAAAATTCATTCATAGAAGTCTCTGGAATTACTCCTCGCATTATCTCACATTGTACTCTGTCTGGCTGAAGTCTGATTAATTTTTAAATTCCTTCAGCGGTTCATCGATAGCTCTATGGTCATCATGTATTTCTTCATAATAATTTACGTTATTCTTCAGCCATTCATGTGGAGACTCTCCAACAAAGGGTGGTGGTTGACCATGATCGCCGCACATAATCACAGCAGTATTCTTTGTCAATAACCATTCAAGAAATGTTTTTAGTGTTTCTAACGACACCGTGCATATCTCGTCCCATATAATATATTTAGGTATATATTTTTCACCCATCCGCGATGGAGTCCACGTGTCTCCGCACCATCTAAAGAAACTATGATATGTACACGATTTTACTCCTCGTTGCTTTTATTTCTCTAGCAAGTTTATGTGTAGGTGTCAAAACAATTATATCTGAACTATTATTCATAAATAAATTAATCGCACGAGTTGTTTTACCTGACCCTCCACACCCATTAAGATAAACGGTCTTATATCTAGATACAGGATCGTACACAGATGGTGCAGATGACTTTGATGTTTGATTATTATTTCTGTAATATGTCTCCACAATTTCAACATCTGCAGATTCAGAATAACTAAATATATTTTCTTGTTTTATTCTCCATGTCCCCCATTCACCATTACCGAGTTTTAATAAATCTTTATATTTTTTATGTACATAAAATGAATCCGTAGCGACTCTGACAGCGTGATGAGGAAATTTATTTATCATCGATAGTAGGTTTATCGAAACATAAGCTAACATCGAAGATCTTAAATGAGTAAATTGTGGTGAGTCGCCATCAAGGTAGCTCACAATGGTACCTAGTTTTGTTCCATCTGATAAATAAGCATTACATCGGTTTATAAACGTATTTTTTTCAGTTGTATCAGCGATTATAAAATCTAGTTCAGCATCGTCCATAATCAATCTTGTACACGCTCGTTTATAATCGTATGAACCACCTTGAGTAAATTTACCGATTATCTTTCTACCGAGATCTTTTGTAAATTTCTCATCGTATTCGTTTCTACATTTATTTATTTTAATAATATGATCTTCATCAATATCAGGGAATTCTTTTCTGGTATCATCGATATTAAATCTGTTCGGTTCTGGTAACCAAACTTGCTTCTGTGAACTATACGATATAATCGCTTCAGTTACTCTCAACGATATTAAAAATCCAGCATCAAGCATATACCGCAATAGTACTATCGGAACCCAACATCGCTCTGAAAAATGTCTTCCAAACCAAGCATAAGTAATCGGATGGAGATTTTCTGCAAATTCGAATAATTCTACATGAGCAAATCCGGTTAGGTCAACATCTGGTCCTTCCATGGGAAGGGGTCCGTTTATCGCAACCCTGGTCATGTCATGTGTAGGATGTCCGAATCTCTTAAAGTATTTAGAACATACTCCATATCCAAGAAAACTCCCAGGATAACACGCTACCATATCAACTGAGATAACATCACTATGGTTATATTTGGTGTTCCATAACCCACCGTGACCATATTCTATACAGCTTTTCTTGACATCTTCAAGGAATTCTGATCGTGTCGTTTTCCATGAATTTTTCTCCTGAGCGAAATGGGCAGCAACCGATGGTACGGTAAAGCAGTTATTCAGTAATTGTCCAACTATGACATCATCAGAGGTATATTTCAATGCAAGATGTTCCATTTCTTCATGGAGAGATTCTGTACGATAAATATCACCGTTAGGCCGTACAAACTGATCGTAATGATTATATTCCGAACTCTGAAATAACCAAACAGACACAGGGTCGCTTTTACTTATATTTTTAATAAAATCAAATATATCACCGTTATAAAACTTAACTTTTCTATCTCGTGGAAATATCGTTACAGCATTAGTCCATGCATGTGCATTATGATCAACGATTGTTATAGGGTTTCCGTTTTTTATATATTTTGGTTCGTATAATATCTCTCCGGTTAGTGTTTTTACTGTTATTGGAAATCTTAATAACTTTTCTAGCTCAGCAACATCCTTAATAGATGCACCAGCATCTTTAACGGACTCTGCCCATTTGTTTATTTTTTTATGTCTTAAATCAGTTAAACCATTACCACGTATCGCATTTGTAAAATGTTCTGTAACTCGTTCAGCTACGCAGTTTATTCTCGATATTTTCATCGGTTTCAGATCTGTAACATTAGGTTTATCATTCAGCGGAAATATTCCATAGACAACTGCAGTTGCTGGATAACTCTGTATATAATAGGGTTTATCAACACCGGTTAGAATTCCGGGCTTAGATTTATTACTTAAAAGAACAATATTACCCCCGGGCTGCACACGGACTGGATCACGCTTATCACGAATAATCCAAATATCTTCTTCTGTATTTACAATAAATTTTATTAAAATAAAATATTTTTGATTATCAAGGTGATTAATAATTACTTTTCCTCGTTTATCATTCATCATATTAATAACATTTCCAACTCTGAATGTTGACCATGCATGAACTGCACCATCGTCACGAAATTCCTTTTTTGCTTCACGAATGCGTTCGATTACCGTTAATGCCAGATCCTGCATCGAAGTACTAAGTTTATATTCTGATAATCTATCAAGGTCAAATCTAGCAGGGGAAGGTTCAATAACGGATAATTTCTCCATTATAATTAAGGCAAGTATATATTTAATTGAACATTAATCTTTTGTATATGATTGAAACACAAAACAAATGTGCTTGGCTAAAAATTGGATATACTTCTACTTGTAATAAATCATGCGTGAATGAATATTGTAGTTATCATATGCAATGTGTTAGAAATGGAAGTCTAGGACCAAAACCGTGTATTGTGTGTAGTGCTGGAGTGCGAGGAAAAACTCAACTGTGCGCGCAATGCGGTGGTAAAAAATACAGAGAATTAAAACGATATTATGACAAAAAAAATAACGCTGACTCTCCTATAAAAACCGAAGAAGATTATTTGGTTAGATTTTCAAAAAAAAATAATGATTTAAACAAATAGTATTATATATAAATGGAACAAAACGAATTTGTGTCACATCCAATCTTTACCAATTATGAAGCATCTCGAGAAGGTGTGATTAGAAACTGTAGATTAAAGAAACCAGTAGGTAATATTATTAATACTGGTTATCTTATATTTACTGTTAATGACAAGAAAAAAAATTATTTATCTCATATATTTACATACGAGTGTTTTTTTGGAATGATCAAGGATGGGTATGTGGTGGATCACATCAACGGCAATAAGCTTGATAATTCGATTTCTAATTTACGAGTTACTACACAGAGTCAAAATTGTAAATCCGGAAACACGGGAAGGTGTAAATTATACAGAAAGAGAGCTATTAAATCAGTGAATACAGAGACTGGGGAAGAAATTAATTTTGAATCAATTAATTCTGCTGCCAAATATTTTGACATAGTACCACGATCGGTACAATTTGTCGCAGAAAATATACAAAAATCTTCTTTTTCAAAAACATATAATCAGCGGATAGTATTTGAATATGTCTAATTCTGTCTTCTTACAAAAAATAAATTTTCAATACGTTTAGTCTACCGTATTTTTAATGTTACCAAATGATTAAGCGCTCTGTCAAGCATAATGATAAATATCGTAGTTGTCCGCTTATACGAGTTAATGTCAAAAGCTGTCCTGATTGTCCATACTTTTTATTGTAAAAACATTTCAGTGAATTTGGATCTCAAGTACTGCGAATAAAATAATAATTTTATAAATATTTAGTCGTTTTTTTATTTCGTTAATTTTGTCACGAAAACAGCGTTTTTTGTTCGAAAATCTCGTTTTTTGCATGAAAAATGACCAAAAATCAATGAAAATCAGTCAGATTTTGATAAATTCTGAGGGTGAAAACCCCAGGGGGGTTAACGGGAATTAGCATTACGTTTTTGATTTATCGATGAAAAACTGATTTTTTATGTATTTTTGTCGTAATTCGCTAACAGAAATCTATGTAATACAAACAAAAGAACTGGAAAAAACCAGAAAAAATTGATTTTTGATCGATAAATCAAAAATGTAATGTTAATTCCCGTTAACTCCTCTGGGGTTTTCACCCAACGAAAACTAGCAAACTCAACGAAAAACTTTGCACAACGGGTAATATTGTACTTGATACCTACTGAAACATAATGATTGGGATACAATATACTTGTCAATATGTGTAGGTTGCATTATACTAAGCAGAATGTTAATTTTCCCAAGGGTTTTGTTTAGCCATAATTACAGACACTGACTCTGTCATGGGTTCACCTTCATCGCTCTCAGCATTGACAGAATCAGATAGCATAATCTTTCTTAATTGCATTACACGATTATCCACAATCTTTTTTCTTTCGTACTCGTGAGACAGTTCGGATTTAATATTTTCGATAGAACGTGCAAGAGGTGCAAATAGTTTTATCTGATTGTCGTTTACCATGGCTAGTGATTCAAGCATGGCTTGATAAATTAATTTTATGAATCTGTAGTTTGAAGATAATGTATATTTATTATCGAATTTTCTCTGTTGCAGTAATTCAAAATCGCACATGATTTTCTGAGGGTCGAGATTATCAGATATTTTTATTTCGTTATGTTTTAGTTTTTTAATAGCAGAAATAATATCATTGATGTTTTCTTGGTTCATTATATATATATATATTTATATATTTAATATAAAAATATACAGCGCGGGGTGACATTCGGTCTACCATTCCATAGTTGTATCAGATAAACCTAATGAGGTTCCGAATCTTTGTTTAGACATTTACCCCCAAAGAGACCCCTAAATATCCGTAACCGAAACTTTAGAGGCTCAGAGGGTTGTCTGTACGTGTAGGTTTTATTTTGTAACCAATCAGATTCTGTTTATTGTTGCCTTACAAGAATTCCTAGATATCCGAAACCGAAACTCTAAGAACTCAAAGGCTGATTGGTCTTTGTGACCGAACCTCATTAGATTTATTTTTAGTTTGCGATTGTGTCTTTTGGAATGGCCCCTGTGTGGGGTACCCCTTTAGTGAAGTCACAAGGTCACGACCTCATATCACCCCCCGCTGTATATTTTGATGAGATGATATGATAATGATGAAATGATGAAATGCCGTCTTCACGTAGCACACCAACCCATAACGATCAACCAATGGGTGATTCACAAAAGTGAATCCACCACGTGTTGACGTAGTGGATTGGTGTACTCTGAAGACGGGGGTGGCTGGAGCCCCCAATAAATTATAAATTTTGGCATAAAATCGCCCCCCGCAGATAATTTATCCTTCTTGGGTTTCGAACCATGACCCTCCGGATGAGAGTTTCTACACGCTATCAACTGAGCTATCGGACCTTGTTATAAATACATATTGAAAAAGTTAGCATGTGTTTACCAATGTGTCAGTCATATCGTTATTCCTAAAAAACTACAATATTCTTAACAAAAACCACATTTTTCTGTCTAAAATGAGATTTTATATTTCTAGTTTTCCAAAATATATATAATTCTGTACAACACTGAGTCTATGCGTGGGTCGTAACACGGATATTGATTTAGTTATAATATATATAGCGGTCTTAAAATAACTTTACGCATATGGAATAATCAATATGCAGCCACAACTTTCTAGATTACGGATTTTATGTAAACAAAAGAATAAACATCCGGATAAAAACGTTCTATGAGCGTACATACAGGTTTATATTAATAGATTCGTTTCTCGTGTCCAGAATGTTTCCTGCCTGGTCAGTGAGTTTGAAATTTATTCTTGTCAGAAATGGATTATGAACTCGCAGGTAAACGGGATTAATTGGTTCAATTACGATTAGCCAGCCTGGGGGGGTAATCGGGCTAAAACTGAATAATATGTACCCTTGCTCCGCAGTGCCACTGCGGTGGCTAGATTTAGAAAGATCTACCTGATAGCTACCTTCAATAATATCACATACCAGATTGACTGCAATAACTGATGTTATGTTTACAATGCCCGGTGATATATGTCTACGGGCACCAAAGGGGTTGTTATTGTGTTTTAATATAACCGGTGGTGGGGCTATTTTTTTCCACGATTCAATTATTCCCGGATAATATTCTTCAATAAGATCATTTAATGATTTCTTCATTTCAGCGTTATTTAAATCTGGTATAACGAGTGTTTGTAAATCTTTTTCTGTTATTTTATAATGATCAAGAAATATTTGCCTCAATTTTAGAGTTGTGTAACGATTTCTATCGAATTGAGTCGCAGTTTTTATAATACTTCGATTGGCGATGTATAAATCGAATAAGATCCTATTTAAATGTTTTATTGACTCGATTATTTGCTGCTTTACACTTTCATTATAATGTTGTGATAATGAAATAAGTAAATTTCTTAAATCATTAAACGTTTTATCGTATTCAGGTTTAAGAGTATCTAAAAACCGTTTAATAAATCCTACATCAACAATTTCTTGATATCTCCCCTCTGGCGTAACGATAAAATCAAATACTGATGTAACCACCTTGGGGATCTTTTTACCGTCAAAATCGGTAAAGTAGTATGTATCATCGTTTGGATCATTTTTAAATGCTATACGATTCCATGGATAATTTTCTCGATATTCTGGATTTTTAATGAATTTTTCTTCACTCGTTTTAAATTCTTCTAGTTTTGGTTCTGAAACTCCATTATAAACAGGTGCGACTTCAGGCCATCCTAACACTGACCTGATCGAACTTTGATAAATATCTACGAGGTAATCAGGAGAATTTATTTCAATAACCGCAGATAGTGTTGGTTCGTGAACAGTAATCGCTATTTTAGATTCTTTCCCAGTGATAGATTTAATTCTGCGTTGGAACTCATCATTAATCTGTTCTATTTGATAACTGCCCGTTGAAATTCCAACAACTTGCCAGTCAGGTGTTCCATCCGGTTTATTTTTATTCGCGAATACCAGTGAATTATTTGGTTGTTGTCCACCAAACGGTTTTGATCTAATATTAGGCCAACTATAATAAACTCGTAATTGCGCTAATGCTATTTCCTTTGCTGGAATTGCAGTCGGAAAATTAACGCTAAATTCAGGATTGGTTGAACTTAATGATATCATAGTAGTTTTTGACGGCGTTGTATTAGCTACGATCTGCTGTAATAGTTCGCGCGATTCTGACATTATTATTATAGTTATTATTTAATTCTCCATCTTTCCGTCACTAGAGAACGCATCGCGTTCCACTATGAACGCTTCATCGTAGGTTTTCATTATCGTTACGAACTCCTCATCGGATATTTTACCATCACTGAGATACGCTGAAATATACGAGCATAATTTAGTGTATGCGGCTGTTGCTGTGTGCAATTTCATTATATACTCGTTTAGTTTATCATTCGTACACGTAGATATTTTTTTAGAGATAATACTGAAAATACCTGCGCATGTTGTTGCCGTTGAAACTATAATCGTTACAACTGCAGGCGCTGTCATCGTTATTGTTGATAATAATAATCCAGTTCCAGCAATAACAGCAGAAACCGAGTATACCATTATATCAATAACGACCATACGACGACGATATTTTTTTACCTTTATCGTGTAATCGTCGATGATATTTTTTAGTTTAGTTTGACACTCACATACTTGAGCGTATCTGTGACGTTGAACGTCGATAAATGATTCTTGATTCATTATACTTATTTAAGTAACTAATTCGGGAGTTTCAGCTACAAACTCAATACACCACCAATAAGTCGCTGCGGTTAACTTTTTATCATTCGCTATTAGCATAAATGTTTCTTCAGTATCTTTATTTAACACTATAGACACAATTCCAGAAAAATCATCGGTTGAATGACGCCATGGAAATGTGGTAAATATACTGAATTTTGCACTACTAAATACAGATAATCTGTATACACCAGTAACCTCTGCAGTGTGTTTAAAAGTGTTATTTTCCTGCGACCATGTTGCCTTTCCTGATGCGACTGTGTACACGATATTAATGATCTGCTTGTGAGGAATTTTAACGAGATTAGTTTTTTGAATAATATTAGGAATACCACTAATGATATCGTTGAGTCTTGCGTTAATGTCAGCGAGATTAATAATAACAGTAGGTGGAGTTCCAAAAAATTCGTTAATAGATCTGTTTATATTTCTACGAAAATTTAGAAATGTTTGTACATGATTAAAATATTCAGTTCTAAATGAAGCAATTCCATCATTAATTGTCGTTAATGAAGTCGTTATTGGAATTTCCCTATCGTCGACGTATTTCTTCGTTGCGGCGTCAAAATCTGTTTCTGGTGTTCTGAGATTATTAATACCATTATTATTCATGTCGAGAAATGCACGCATTATACCACCGCGCACTGACACGTACTTGGATTCTTGATCATCGACGTATTTTTTTGTTGCTGCGTCTGTATCTGCGATTGGATCTCCAAGATACGTAATTTTTCTTCCTGACATAATAACGTCACCGGTAAATACATCACCAGTTTTCTTAACATAATCGTTAACCGACTTACCGGAATCCTGTATTTTACCATGATCAGTGAAAGTAACGACATTATTAACAACCGCGTTGGGAATTCGTACAAGTACATCTAGTAGTTGTATGTTACTCGTTTTTAATCGTCCTTGTTTGTCCTGAAAAACGACGACTTCATTTTGATCCACACTCGTTATATTTAATAAATCATCGATTTCATTTCTGAGCTGATCAATGGTTGCATATTTAGATAAATCGATCTTCTGAGCTCTACCTGAGGATCTTCCGTAAATATCTACCATTATATTTACTGATATCAGTTTAAGTACTATGACGTAGCGTAGTGAACGCGTGTACGACTTTATGAGGCGGTGCTGTTGATTTTGATACAGCATCAAGCATAGCGAGGGTTTCACGGCCGCATATTGGAGGATCAGTTATTTTTTGTGTCGGCAGCGTTGAATACCAGATTGGAGTAGTAATATTACTGACATAATGAAGAAATTCTTTTGGTGGTGCTAATCCATACGAATCGAAATAAAAAATTCCACGTGGATCAATTGCATATCCTACCCAGTGCGTGCCTGGGCCAGAATTTTTATCGAGATTAATAATACCGGTTTCATGTTGCATTGCAACGGTAGGTAATTGATCGCACATAAAAACACCTCTAAAATTTTTTATTTTTAATTGCTTAGCAGCATTAAGTAAATCAAAATTGGACATAGGTGATATTAGTAAACTGTCCCTGGTAATCTTAGGCCTTTTCCGTACCAGTGTGGAGTCCCTGGCAATCTTAGACCCTTTCCGTACCATGAAGGCGGGGTCCCTGGTAATCTTAGACCCTTTCCTTTTTTTTTGATTCCTTGTCCAGTTGCTTTCTTTAACGCCATTCCAGCAGCTGTTCCAACAGCACCTAGCGCAGCTGCCTTTGCAACAGCTGGTGCTGCAGCTGCTATTAATGCTGGTATTGCTGCAAGAAGTGGAAATATACCACCCGTTTTAGCAATGTCTTTGATGGCGCCCGCAGAAAGATTAAGTTTGACGCCTTTATTTGGTTTTTTAGCGTCATTGAAGTTTTTAAACTGACGCTCGGTCAACGATAGTTTATTTGCACCGGTCATTTGTTCTCGCTTTAGCGATATTTTTATTCCACAATTATTTTTTGATGCTGATTGCAGCCTTTTAATCTGACCAGGAGTCAGACTCACACTAACGTGATGATATGACATTATAATTATTATGAACGATCTAATTACATGTTTTCTACTGGAGCATCAATAACTCTCATTCGTCCACCAACACCTTCGAGTAACATCGATTTATCGCTGAGTATAACTGCGATTGCTCTGTAATTAGCAATAGCTCCTATTGTCACACGAGCTCGAAGATGAATATCTACAACAGATTGTCTGGTTAAATCTAAATGTTCTAGTGAAAAATAATAAATCGGATACAGCGATGTAAAATCTAGCTGCGATATTTGTAAACCAGTATCAATGTTTTGATCACGACCCATGAACGACATAAGACGATGATATGCACGTGCTACATGATTTTGATCGAAATTCAGTAATATATCCTCGGATGGTTCTTGGTGTCCATTTATCCTTAATGAAACCTCAGAAACACCAAGATTGTCAAATGTCATGTGACTAAAATTTTGATTGTTTATTCGTGTAATATCTTGGAACGCAATAAATATATGTCTTGGTGCAGAAACACCTTGCTGTGATGCTATTTGCCACGTAAATAAACCATTAATTGCGCTTTGAACAGCATCTGTGGTCATAGTCAACCATGACAACGTTGATTTACTGCCTTGACTCATAAAAGATAACAACCGGTCTTCTTCAGATATTGACGGAGTCATCACTGGCATCCACAGGGAAAGTTTTGTTAGTATTACTATACCAGGATCAGTACCGGGGGGTCGCCAGATTGCATCATTATCATCGCCTTTTCGTACAAGTACAACCGTATGTTTGGCTCCAAAAATAACCTTTCTGACATCTCTACAGAATCCAAAAATATGTGACAGTGGAATCGCACATGAAAATGTTCTCCTATCACCTTTTAACATTGCTCGACGTGATCTAAATCCTAAGTTGAAATCTGGATCTACATTAATAATCATACTTTGTACATCCGCATCGGCGTTTTTAGCAAAATTTCTTGGTCGTCCTACTTCATATTGTTGGTACTCTGGAGAATTAGAAGTATCTTTTACAAACATCATTGATGGACCAGCTGATCTCGAATAATCATCGCTGTATCTTGCAAGACCCAATATCGTCGTGGCGACGTCGACGTCTTTCTGAATTGATTCAATATTTTTTCCGTCAATCATGTACGTAGCGCTATCAAATAACGCCATAATACCATTATTAACAAAACCAACACTATCATCAGCGGCGTATGCTACTGGTGCTGCAGGAACAGCGTTATTTAAAATTTCACCTTCAACTTCGATAAATGCCTCAGCGGGTAAGAAATATCTACTTGTATCTTGAACCTGTAGTTCGATTCTTCCACGCTGATTTGGAATTCGGGCGTCATAAGAATAATACTGATAATCGCGCACAGACTCATCTTTGAGAACTGGTGCGTCTATGTCAAACGCGGTGTTAGATATGCGCTTAAACATCTTTATTATTATCGTCTTCGTCTAACTCGAAGACCACTTCCTGCTATCAGACTAGCGGTTATATTTTTTTCCTTTTCCGACATCGGGATGTCAGCTAACTCCGCTAGTTTTTGATTAGCTGCTTGATTTATTATTTTACTTACACTTGCGGGCATCACTTCAGTGCTAGGTAATTTCACAGGTCGGGTCGGTCTGCGTATTAATCGTGATAGTCTATCTTTAATTGCTGAAAACGCTTTGCTAGCGAGATTACCAACAGCGCCTACACCTTTTTCACGAACAACATCAATAGCTTTCATTCCTAGTTGCTTTGCAATAGGTATTGCTTTTGGGGCTATTCTTGTAAACAGACCCTGAACAACATCACCTAGTCCATCTCCGTAGGTTGCTCTGTATATCGGTAATCGAGAGTTTATTACCCTGACCATGGTAGGTCCACGAGTATTGTGTATGATCATTGTTATTATTAATTGTTTTTATCACTAATTACATACTTAATCACTATAATAATCATAAGTGACATCGTCACTGATTTCATTAATAAGAGATCGATATACATTAATATCCATGATGCCGCCACTAAATAATCGTTTACAAATATCAGCTACTTCATTAATGATTTCTGGGGAATTATTACCAGCTCGTTTTCCTCCGATGAGAATTTCTAATCGATCGACATCAGCAAGGACATTATTGGGGCAAGTAATAAGACCACTTCCTAGACCACTTCCAGTTGCGCCAGGATCTTGATATTCTTCTTCACGTATTGTTCTGACTGGTTGTTGTGATTCTTCTTCTTGTTGTTGTCGTTGTAGTAGTGGTTGTAGTCGTGGTATTGGTTGCAGTGGTGATGGGAATATGAGATGTGGTGATGATACTGGTGATAATTCATATTGTTGTGGTGATGGTTGTCTCCGCCGTCGAGATTTCTGCTTTTTTGATGATGTAACTGGTATTCCAACACTTTTTTCATTTCATTAACTTCATTAACAAAATCATCATATTCTTCTTTATATTTTTTACTGATTTGTGAAATATCCTTGTACTCCCGAAATACCCTAGCATTCCACTCGTTTTCTGGAGTGTTATAAAATTCTGGCTTTAGAAGATTACTCCGAATCTGATATCCCGCCGCAGCAACTCTAATAGGATCAGTTATAACTGCTTCATAGCCTTGTTTATTAAAATACCGAGTTTTTAATTCTGGTTTAGAGAGATCCTCAACAATAGTTTTAACATCTTGAATTTCAGCACGTGTTTTATCGGCAGACTCTATAGCTTCCTTAATTTGGTTTGGTAATGCTCCAATAACCTTCTGTGTTGCAGTTGTAGCTTCAGCGGTTTTCTCTAACACAGGTTGAATACCTTTAGTGGTCTCAGTGATAGGTTTAAATAACTGTTTTGTATCCTCTTCAAATTCAACTTGAGATTCCTGACGCGATTGTAGTTGTTGCTTAACAGAATCACGAACGGGTAGATATTTTTTAATTGCCTTTAGTCGCTCTCGAGCTAATTTAGCTGAGTGTGGTTCTCCAGTACTCATTATTGATAATATTTATACTGGCTGTTTAATTTATAGCAGCAGTAGAGCTGTTGAATGACATACGTACGTGACCAGATTGTGAAAAAATCTGGTCAATTAAAGAAGTTTTCATTATTAAGACAAAAATGTTTTTTTTCTTCAGGGAACCCTTAATTTTCAAAAATAAGGTCTCTACAAAGTTGTAGGGTCCAGCTCTACTGCTGCTCCCGTTAAAAAAAAAACAAAACAAAAACAAAACAGCCCTTTTTAGGGCTACCCAATACTCTCGAAAAGACATACTAATTCAATTTGCCAAAACTTCTAAAATTTTTAAAAAATAAATAGAAATGTGTCTATAAGCACTTCGTTTCTTTTGTCAGTAAAAAAATCCACGCTTTGTTTTCTCTGTCTTGTCCAATCGTGCCTGTTTGTGTTTGTAAGTAAAAAGTAAAAAAGTCGACGTTAGTGCTTCTTTTGGGTCCGCACCTTTAATGTGATGGTAAATTTGGGTGCTAGGTGATGTTTACCTTCACGTCCGTGCGCCAGGAATATAAAGCGGTACAATTGTCAGTCTATCTACCATTGTGGACTAGTCAACGTTAAAAACGAGTAGCAGACTACAAAAACTGTTGGAACTCCAAATGCACCTGGAGTATGCCAGGTGTCTTTTAGACGAACTGACTAGGGAGGCCATAGAGGAGAAAGACAAGATAGAAGAGGAGGAGAAGAAAAAGAAAGAAAAGAAGAAGGAAAAGATCCTGCCTCACCTCTTCATGAGACCTCAGTGTGAGGTGAAGCCAGAAATGAGGACACTTCCACAGACAGTACGACCACCTCAACCACAGCCACAACCAGCACTACAACGACCGAGAGACGCTGTCCCTCAAATTGAAAATTGGGAGCAGGAGTTGGAGAGACAGAGGCAAGAGTGGGAGCCGCATAGACCTCACCATCCCCGGGTCTGGCATAAGAGAAGACCGAGAGAACAAGTCTTCACTATCCAGAGACTGAAAACTGGAATGATGAGGCCACTCAAGCTCCCTCTGCGCTCCCAACCACACGTATTAATTGGGAGAATGACTGGAGTAGACGTTGCGTGTGTGGTGCCAGGCCAGGAAGGTGTCACCATTAGGTAGGTGTATTTGGAGTTCTAAAAAAACAGCCCTTCTCAGGGCTAGCCAGATCTCAACAGAGCTAAACAGAAAGAGGAAATGACACAGACAAAAGATGTACATTACCACTTAATAGCAACCAGCCACTTCGGAAGACGTACATTGCCACCCATCAACAACTTACCAATTTGAAAAGATCAACAACTTGCCAATTCGAAAAGATATAAATAACTACACAACACAATTTGCCTGACAAGCATCAAAGCAAGGGGCAGTACAGGCCGCACTACCTACTGTCCCACAAAAAAACCCACCAACCCCACCGGACAAGCATAGCATACCCCAGACAAGCGTACCGACAATAATAAAGGCAAGTGGCAGTCCAGGAAGGCATACCTGCTGCCACACAAACCCCCATCCCCACCGGACAAGCATAGCATACCCAAGTACGGACAAACTCAAAGGCAAGGGGCAGTCCAGGAAGCTCTACCTGCTGCCCCACAAAACCCTACCGGACAAGCACAGCGCATCCATATCGAGTTGCAATCATTCCTCGCAAGAAGGAAGTATTGCAGTACCCAGCTCGAAATGGACACCATACCCTCTCCTCACACCTCCCACAAGACAAGCAAACGGGCACAAAACGGGTGCTAGGGAACTCATACTAGCATACACCCGGGTGCGATCCTGATAGTCGCAAGCCTATGCTGACTCAACAGACTCCTCACTAAGACCCCCGTTAAGGTGACAAATGTGGGGGTTGAGAGAAAGGGCCCCAGTTACCGCAAAAACCAAATGTCTTCAATTTGGCTCATGAAGACCAACTACAACACAATCATGATCCTTTCGATCCCTCGTCTAAAACAAAACTACACATGTACCAATTAAAGATAATAAAAATGGAAGGGCATACCTCCCTCCAGATTGGGAAATAATTTCGGTAAACGGACAAGTACACTATGTACACAAAATTCAAATTAATAACGTACCCAATGCACCAACTCGATAACTTAACGAATGCTTGACAAATTGAATAGGTGGCCTACACAACATTGATATAAGGATGTCCATTAGCACAACTGGACTAGATATGACACCAAAACCGACCTTGCCGTTAGGTCGGGGCGCGTGGTGGCGGGTATTGGTGTGCCTTGTGTGGCTGTCCCCGGGGCGCTTTCGTGGCGTTTTGCGCGGCCGTTTCCTGGGTTCCGTTTCCTCCTTTCCTCGCCAGCTGTGTGGATATGGACTGAATATCAAAGGTCAGAGGTCATCCGGAAAAGCTTACGCAAAGGCCCAGCACTTGGGCTAAAAGCCCAGCACGGGGTTAAGCGCCTCTCTAGGGGAGCAATGTTGCCCAGCCTGG
>JAECUM010030135.1:0-36599 GCA_016617855.1 Megalonaias nervosa
TATATATATATATATATATATATATATATATATATATGCACGCACGTGAGGAGATTTAATAAACATAAAATTGTGTCACAAGAACAACATCTGTACAAGATTATTATTACATTAACCACCTTCGTACAGGATTCTGTCCCCAACAAGAATAATCACACTGGATTTTAAGAACTCGAACGTTACTTATCATTTAATGCATCCAATATATAACAGAATCGAACCTGTCTATTAAGGTAAGAAATAGTTAACTTGACGCAGACTATATTATTCCCTATAGCATGGGATTATGTTACATAGGTCTGACTTGCTAAATGATTATGAATAAATTCACAAACATTCAATATGTGAAACAATTCTATCACATAAACTGGAAAGCAAGAAATAATTTATTTATTTTTATTTCACATATAAACTGGAAAGCAAGAAAGAATTTAATTTTTATTTCACATACCTACAAAGAAGAAGTTTGCTTCCGTGAAATTAATAGCTTGCTGACAACACTGTAATAAAACAGCGAGAATTGACTAGTAGTGAAGGGGGGGGGGGGCACTTTACGGACAATGAAAATCTCAGTTAAAAAGGGCCTGGGCACGTTAACGGACAAGATTTATACCGACAAAAGGTTGGGTCTGTTTGCGAACAAGATTTATACGGACAAAAGGTTGGGCCTGTATACGGACAAGAGAAAGTTTGGTTTTTGTGTAGGGTTAATATGAATGGAACAGGTGAGGTCATGTCACGGTACTGGACATTGACAACAATGTTGCAAGGGGCTGACCTCAATCGGGCCAAACAGCAAACAGTGACAGCGGGGAAGAAAAGCGGGTAGCGGGTGGCGGGTAAGTACAGCTAGTTCAGCGGGTAACGGGTGGCGGGTAAGTTCAGGTAGTTCAGAAAACTATACGAATAATAACGCTTGCCGGGGCGGGTAAACAAACAAACAAAGAAACAAACATAGACATATATATGGCAAAGAGAGTAAGTCATTTCGAGACATATGAGTGGCCCTGAAAAGGGCCTTTGTTTTTTTGTTAACACCATTCCGTTAACATAGAGGGCATCTCACTGATCTTCTTCTCTTCCTCAAACTTCGTTAGACCTCTGGACAGTAGATTAAGACCCTCTTCAGACAGCCTTGTCTCTCCACATAGATTCCTCGTTTCCAAAGGGTTGTGTCAGTCATCTGGGTGATAGCCCATGAGAATTTGACATACATGGGATAGTCCGGGTTGAACAGCATCGACTATAGAAGGGTAGACGATTCTATGTTAGTCCACATCTTGTAAAAAGAACAGGTAAAGGGAATGAAGTGAACCGCGGTTATTTATATTGGAAGAACGGATCGAAACGAATTGAGTTCTTTCACCAATCCTAACACACGTTACAAAATTCATTCACAGTGCGGAGTCTGTCTTCCAATCCGAAGACAGGTGCCTGTGACGTCACATTCCCTATATAGGTGCGATAGCGTCTCTGCGCAGTGAATCTATGTGACAGAGTTAGAACATGACGGAAACTAAGAAGACGATCAATTGGGGTGCACCGGCCGTGGAGACGAGAAGTGATGGTATAGCAGCGGCTACGAAAGCAAACACGGGCCTACTTCAAGAAGAAGTCGATTTTAATTGGGATTTAGTGAATCTTCTCTCTTCTTCACAAGAATGTGTTCCGGTACCAGCACCTTTGCAACCGTCTCCTTTTTTTCAACACGTCGAGGATTTTAAACAGAGACAGAAAGAAGAATTGGAGATATTTTTGCAACAGCAGAAAGAAGCAGAACAAACTTTTATCCTTCAACAGCAACAGCGAGAAGAAGAAGAGGCAAGAATAAGAAAACGACAGGAAGAAGAAGAAGAAGCAGAGACGAAACAAAATCTAGGAGAGAAGGAGGACGCTGAAAGTCAAACGATGAAGATACTCTTAGACATTTTGGCAGAGTTAAGGAGTCTGAAATAAATGTATCAGACTTCTTTATTACGATCCAAGAGATAAAGACCTTCTCGAGTCAAACAGTCCAACCTTGTTACTACGCCTGAGATACCCACCATAGTGATTTCTACCAAATCATCGGAAGGAGTAGGTTCAGACGTAGGCCTTGGCCGAGGCAAAGGGATAAGGCAGTTAAAGCTCATTACTTCTCGTTCCTGAGTTTGTTTCTTTAAAAACAACCCAACGGTCCTTTTCAGGGCCTCCCACTTCTTTCGGAAAGAGATAGTATTCATTTTGCCAAAATCAATTATAACTCAAAATCCCTCTTTTGCCCCATGATGGACGTGTGTGAGTGCTTGAGTGCAGGTCCTTATGCTAAAAAATTAAAACCAAGAGACACTTACGTTTTTCTTTCTGGTGTTTTCTGGTACAAATGTACAATGCAATTCACAACACAACACTTTAAAAAGTTCATTTTTCTTTTTCCTTTTTGTCTTTGTTCGATCTCTCCTTTTTTAAATTTCTTGGCATTCACAGCTTTTTCCTCTTCCTCCTCGTCTTCCTCACTTTCTTCTCGTCTTCTTTCTGTCGGGGTTCTTCTTCTACTTCTTGTTCGCAATCCCGCTCTTCCTCCTGTTGTTTATCAAGGCAGTCTGAAGACCAATGTTCTTTCTCTTGACAATGATAACAGGTATCTTGACTTTTGTCTCTTTTGACACCTGTCTTGCTTTTTTTACGTTGTGAACATTCTGAAGACCAATGCCCTTTCTTCTGACAGATATAGCAATTATATTGACTTTTATCTCGAAAGGAGGGGGAGTAGTCCTTCGGCTTCTCTGAAGAAAACCTTCCTATGACACCTTGCAAAGTTCTGATCAGAAGTTCGATCTGTGTTCGCTCTTCCATTGTTCTGGTCGGCTTGAGAGTGAAATGAATACTTGGAGGGAAGACGCTGACCTTTATACAGGCAAAACATTGGTCTGAGATGCATATATAGGGGGCCATGGCGATTAAAATGTAGTCATCTGACTTTTTGCACTTAAGATGAAACGATCGCATCATTTCGTGGAGAAAGGAGAAGAAAGCAAGAGACAGAAACCTGACCAATCGCCTCACACAGTAGCTGATGTCTTGGCTCAAAACCATGTCATCGATTATTTTGAAGATGACATGAGTGAATCAGAATCCAGACCCAGAGAGTCTACACCAAGCAAAAGTCCACCACCACCACCAGTAAACCCTGCAAATTACTTCTCCATTCGAGAGACGGATAAACGCTCCTCTAGAAAATTTAGAACCACAGCCTACACGTACACGGTGAAGTTTAAAAATTTCAAGTCCGACGTACCGCTGGAGAATGCAAAAGAGTTCATCACCGATGTGTGGGATTCTTTGTTAACCACACTCAAACGACAATGTCACGCCAAAGAAGACGATCACTTGACACTTTCCATTGATCACGACAGTTTGAAGTTCCCCCGTTTAGATCAAGTTTAGCAGGCAATCAGAACTGACACCTTCCAAAGTCATTTACAAGGTTCAACACGTACAGTAATCCAATAACAAGTTTCACATCACCGATGGAAAAGCGACACTGAACATGGCACACATTTCTCTTCCCTAAGGGACAGGACGCAAAAATTTGTTATTGGTAGACGACCTTCGCAGCACCAAAAAGAGTCTCGTCCGAATTAACAACCCTCAAGATAAAATGTGTTTAACCCGTGCCATCGTGGTGGGATGAACGTATGCTGACAAGAACGACACGGCAGAATGGAAAAGAGCTTGGCAAACTATTCAAAAATCGAACCGAGCCAAACAATGAAGAGAAGCAGAACTCCTGTTACAGCAAATGGGGCTATCTAAAGACACACCCTGCGGGATTCCTGAAATGCAAAAATTGCAAGACATCTTGGCTCCACGCTACACCATGAAAGTACACCCTCAAGAAGCGCTTGGACCTCTGTTGTTTCGAGGCAAAAATTCCAAAGACGGAAAATACATTTACGTCTATCATCCCGATGAACATTTAGATACCATTACTAGTATCGCCGGATTCCTGGGATACAGTTATTACTGTGAAAAATGTGACTATGGCTACAACAATCGAGAGCAACACAAGCATTGTGGGATGTTTGGCCTCTAAACCCTGTCTTGACGAAGGACAAGAACGAGTGCATTGCATCGCTTGTCAGCGCACTTTTGTCAGTCCTACCTGCTATCAACAACATTTGAATACGCAAGGTTCACAGCCGAAAAGTGCTTGTCAACTCCTGAGATTGTGCCCTTCTTGTGGACAAGTGATACGTAGCAAGAATGCCAAGGCTCACGTATGTTAGGAAAGAAACGATGTCACATTTGTCACCAAATCGTGGACTTGGAACACGAATGCTACTTTCAAAACTACCATTCCAAACATCAAGAGGAAGATAACCAGAAGAAGGCAATTTCATCTTTTTCGATTTTGAATGCAAGCAAAAGACTGGCGTTCACATTCCTAATTTCTGCGTGGCTCATCGAACGTTCGAGAAGTGCATCCAACAAACTATCTTTAGTAATTGCACTCACTGCAGCAAGATTCCTGGAGGACGTGGAAAAATGTCTCGGGGACCTAACACGCTGGCCGATTTCGCCCAATGCATCTTAGACCCTATCAACGAGACATTGAGCCATGAGGACATCGAACATTACGGAGATTGTCATCGCAATGCCACGGTGATAGCTCACAATTTCTCGAGTAGGATGGACAGTTTCTTCTCAGACACTATACTGAACAAAGTACCTAACGTCCTAAAGTGACTTTGAACGGAGCCAAAATCATTTCCATGCAAGTGGGACAAGTGCAGTTTAAAGATTCGATGAGTTACTTGGCCATGCCTTTGAGCCAAATGCATAAATCGTTTGGAATGACAGAAATGGCCAAAGGGTGTTCCTTGGTGTAGCCCAAACGGTTCATGCCCGAAAACACCATAGCTGTTACAAGCTCTCAGACTACCTACTTTGTCAAACGTCATTACTCGGTCGAAGCCCTACGCTGGTTACAATACTTGTGTGACAAGGAAGACAAATGGATCCAACACGCCCGCAACGGAGGAGGCAGAAAGACCATAAGAACGCATTCAGCAGATGGCTGGGACTTAGAAAACCCAAAGATAGTGTATGAGTTTAACGGTTACTTATTTCAGGGATGTCCCATCTGCTACATTCAACGTGACACAAGAAATCAGTTTTACAACGTACCATGAAAGACTTGTACGAAACCACTTGTCAGCGGCGCTTAAGGTTAAAACAGCAAGGATACCAAGTGGTGGAAATGTGTGAACGCGAGTACGATCACCGTTTGAAAACCGACCCCGAGTTTATACGCATCGTTGAAAGTTACAAGCTGGTGGACCCACTGAAACCACGGGACAGTTTGTACGGAGGACGAACGAATGCCACCTGTTTGCTGTACCACGCCGAAGAGGAGAAAGGAGAAGAAATCAAATACTTGGACGTGTGTTCGCTGTATCCTTACGTGTGTAAATATTGTCACTTTCCCCCAGGGCACCTGCAATTGCTGACGGAACACATCGACCTGGTCAACATTCGACAATACGAAGGATTGATTAAATGCAAAGTCTTGCCTCCCACGAACTTGTACAATCCCGAGTGGGTGGCCGTCATCCTCCCGTCTATAAATTGGAAGACGTGAACTGGGAATTGTTTTTACTTGCCCGAGTTACAACGTGTGACCAAAAAAGAAGAATAAGTGTACGTCATCGAAAGCATTCTCGATCGAAGAACTCGTAAAGTGGGCAAAAGACGTATCAAAGAAGTCAAAGTACGTTGGAAAGGATATCCTACCAGTTTTGTCTCTTGGATAAACGCTTCGCAAGTCATCGACTGTTAAACAAGTGACCATACCCTTCAACACAGCCTCAACCGCCACTACAGCAGTGACTACTCCTTCACCGAGTTCTTCTGTGGAAGATCTACAAAAGCAACCCTTGTGGATGTGGTGTGGAGAACGTGTGCCTAAAACGCAAATCGTCTTTTTCTGCCAAAACTTTGTGGTGTATTGTGTCATCAGTACGGCCATTGCCAATTTGAGTTTGCAACAAGGAGATAAACAATTGTGGACCATTTTACTCAGCAGTTGCATTGGTTACCTTCTCCCCAATCCTTCCCTGAAATACTCTAACGGTAACAACAACGGGAGCCTTGCGTCTAACGTCAGTCACCCTCCCAACAGTCACCACCCAAACAGCCACCACAACATCCCTCTTTTAGACACTCCTCTCACTTCGAGTGACCCCTCGGAGAATAGAACTCTGGAATTATGAACAACCAATTTTACTTGACGTTACCTAGTGACAGTTCCCTGCAAGAGCTCCCCCACAACACATTATGTTGTTTCACAACCAAATTACGTCAGGCCATCCAGTTGGATCACTAAGCCCATTGGGAAGTGGCTTTGGTGGAAATCATTCACCCTACACAAATAAAAAATATCGTCGAAAAGCAAAACTATTTTACGATCGCAGTTCATGATGAGCAAGTACAAAACTACTTGGATACCAATGTAAAACTTACTAATAAAACACTGGACCCTCAAACTCAAAAGTAGACCTATAACTTGATAATTCCCCCAGACTATTACTTTAGTGGTCAAAATTTGGTGAACATGATTGCTGACATGTTCATGGCAGTGTTTGGCAAAACTTTGGAGAGTGTCAGAAAAAGTGTCACCATCGATTACCATAAAGTGGCTGGTCGCCTACTGATGATATTTTCGGAGGGTAAAGTGGTGTACATTACATTTTGTCCTGAATTGTTTGACATTTTTGGTGGGGAAGATCAGTTGAGAATGAGTAATATCAAGAATAACGGATTACCAGTCATTTACGACAACAATACTTTTGGGCAGTATTTTCGTTTCTCAGCAGAACTGAACCAAGGACTAAATTTGATTTTTGTATACTCCGATGTTGTGGAGTACTACGTGATGGGACACACCTCCATACCGTTACTGCGAGTCATTCCTTTCAAAGTGGATTCTGCCCTGAATGCTGACGAGGAAGGTGGAAACACCTATCACGTTCACCGAGAGTTTGTACATGCTCACTAATTGCCCGTCAGTAAGTTATATTTCGACACTGTTAACATTGCTATGAAAGGAGATCTGGGACAAAACATTCCATTAACCAAAGGGAAAGTGACGGTAAAACTCCATTTTCGAAAGCGATTCTCTAACGACTTGTAAATCCTGTGTCCTGTGTAGGTCTAGGTGATATGTTGAAATCGGCCTTTCGTTCAGTGCCCCCGTTTGGAAGCCAATGGAGACACAAGCATTGCACGCCTTGAAAGATTGCAGCTTTGACACAAGGCAAAGAATTTCTCCAAAATGTCATCATCGACAAACAAAACCCCAAAGAAGCTTTCTTGAGAGCAAGCAAAAATGTCTTGCTTCAAACTGGCAAAGACATTTTGGGTCGGCGAGAAACTCCTATAAATGCCCTGGACGCAGCCGAGTCAGGCATTCCTGCCTCCCTAACGCCATAGCAAGGACAAGGCAGAAAGAGACGACGAAGAAGATATTCCTCCAGAGGACTTCACACCCCCAGAGCTAAAAAGACCATTAAGAAAAGAAGAACCATCCGAGACTTAGAGGTTTTCATTATTTAAAAACAGGGAGACAAAATGATGCACCGAGAGTCTGGCGCATGTTCCAAGTCCAAACTGGATCTGTTTGCCATGCCATCCACCATCATGACGATGCAAGAATCGCAATGGGTAGAATTTCATCCCATCTCCTCTTTGACAGCCTTAGTTTATATCGAACTTGAAATCAAAGGACAGCCCGAAGATTACATCGATCTGAATAGCAATTACTTGTACTTGAAAGTCAAAGTACACGAAGGGAACGACCCTAATAACAATCTAGACGCTGAGGAGCCAGTAGTCCCGGTCAACATTTTTGTGCATTCCTTGTTCAGCGAGGTGGATTTGTACTTTAGTAACAAACTGGTCAGCAGCAGCATGAATACTTGCCCTTATCGAGGGTACCTGGAAAATCTCTTGACGTATGGACAAGAAGATAAAAGCACTCATCTGGATGACTGCGTGGTATGGAAACCTGACAAAGCGGGCGAGATCGATAAGGTGGCGGGTAAAGATTGCGAAAATAAGGGATTCGACAAACGTCAAAAGAAAATTGCTGGAAGCCGAAGTTTAGAACTGATGCATCGCTTGCATTTGGAGATGTGGTTACAAGAGAAGTATTTGCTGAACGGCGTGGATGTCCGCCTCAAACCGAATCTCAGCAGTACCGCTTTCCATTTGATGGCTAATGCTGCCGATTACAAAACCATCGTCCAAGAAGCACGACTCTACGTGTGACGCGTGGAAGTGTTACCTAAAGTGGGAAACGACATCAGTCACACTTTGAGCAGAACGACCGCCAAGTATCCGATACGACGCGGGAAAATGAAAACCTTCACCATTGCCACTGGGCTCCGATCCAAGATCGAAGATCATCTGTTCCAAGGACAGTTACCCAAGCAATTAATCATTGGTATAGTTAGCAATGCAGCCTTCAACGGAAGCCACGATCAAAATCCTTTCGAGTTTTAGTACTTCTACGTGTCCAAAATCGAAGTCAGTCGCGATGGGAAAAAATGGTGTACCAGACCCTTCGAAAACTACTTTAACAAGAAGAATTATTTGAGATCGTACTTGTCCCTGTACGAAGCCACGGGTCAGTTAGGGATCAACACAACCACGGCATTACATACGATGAGTACGCAGGAAGCTACACTTTGTGGGCTTTTGATTTCACTCCTGACCAAGGCAGCGACGAGGGACATTTCCACCCTATAAAATCCGGCCAGAATCGTGGGAACTTCAGTTTGCTAAAGCTCTAAACGAGACGGTGAACGTCATCCTGTATGCTGAATTCGACAATACCATAGAAATCAACAGTTTGAGAGAAGTCATTCCAGATTTATTATAAGCTGTGGAAGACTTTAATCCTTCTTTGAACAGTTGAGAATCTTTGGAAATGGAATGGGAAGATATGGTGTAAACAGAACCCACAGACAGAGACGAAGAGGATGTGATGGTCATGCCCAGATGGCCAGAACAAGAACAACATTTAGTGTCCTGTTTTGCTAAACACCTGGCAGATAAAATTACGTAATTGAGCAAGAAAGATTGCTATGGATGTCAAAACGATCATCCCAGTCAAATTCAACACGATACATGTCTGATCATGAGTCAAGAAGAAAATTGGACGAATATCTGGAGGACGCTTGGGGGTCTCATCTCGGAAGAAGCAGTGTTTCATCAGTGGTATAAAGACTTGCGTGATCATTCCTCCCCTCCACTGACTACTCTGGAGATCTATCGCATCGAAGCTCTCTTGGCCCAAAGTACAGATACGAAGCGAAGAAACGGCTACTTGGCAGAGCTGACTGCTCTAGAGATCCCGTCTCATCGAATCTCTCTTGGCCCAGGGTACGTAGACGGAGCTAATAGACGTTTACTTGTCAGAGATTTTCAGACACAAAGTCAGGATTGAATTGATGAATTATCATAACCTGTGAAGAGACAAGAAAAAACAACAAAAACAAACAATGGATACATAGGAACTATATTGCCACTTGCACAACAGTTCGTACACTGTTTCTTGGAATCCTGTCGTGTGTGCTAAAGATGAACTGTCTGATCGCAAACCTCAAGACCATCATGCTTATGTCATCAACACAGACGAAAGTATCTCCCAGGAACCCACTGGGTAGCCGTCTACTTCCCTAAAGAGGATTATGTGGAGTATTTTGATTCGTATGGATTACCCCCTTTGGAAGACGACATCATCGACTTTATGAGAAGAAATGCCCAAACGACACGATTCAATAATGTGAAACTACAAGGCAGATTCCATGGTGTGTGGACAATATTGTGTGCATTTTCTTCATCAACGCAGTCTTGTATATTCCTTAAAACATTTAGTGACTTATTTTGATTGTAGCTGTCCTAGAAACGACGAGAATGTAGATCGATGGTTCTGTGACCGTTATATGGATATCCCTTGCCTTTAGCTTGGAAACGTAGTGTACATCAATGGCCCGATGACTTCCATCAGTGGAAGTCTGACTTCACTTCACAAGGTTGTCAACCTTGTCAAAAATAAAATATTTTGAAAAATTCTTTCATTGTTAGGTGTTTTGTTGTTTGTTAGTTATGTAAAATTTTATTGATGTTATATGAATTGTTAGTTGTTTGTGAGTTAAATAAAAAAAAAATTGTTGATTTGAAAAAATGTGTATGTTTTTTGTTTTCAACAAATTTTGTGACTATACATGTTTTTTGACTTCTCTCTATCCCTCACCATAAAATCAGCTACCTTAGCGTTCCGACCCAACAAAAACCGTAGGGTTGTTTTCTATCGCGTCCGCGTTTGAGACATATAAAGCGGGGCAGTCTCCAGTCTGACCATCCATTGCTGACTCATCCTTCTATGAAGATGTGTTCAAAACTAGCCAAGCTGAACGACGCTTACGTAAATGTACGCAGTGTCAGGCAAAACCTTATACCGAATCCTCATGAGATAGAGAATGTCAGGATGTTGAAAGTGGTCGAAGACCTGATAGAAGAGCTCTTCAGAGATGAAATCAAAAAAGAGCAAGAAGAGTGGGCGGAGAAGTATAGACTTCAGAAGCAGAGAGAGCAACAGCAGCAGCAGCAGCAACAGCAGGAGCCAGACAGAAACTTTGTAGACTGCCGAGTAGACATGAAAGAGTTCTCCTTCTCTTTCCGCAGAAGCAGACCCTATCCTGTGGGAAAGTCTGCAGCCAAACGGGGACGCAATCTTAGAAGATTAAAGACTGCCATAACTCCCCGAATAAAACATCCCTTTTCAGGGCTACCCAACCATTTAGAAAAGAGATACTACTCAAATTACCAAACTATTAGTATGTCTTTGTGTTTGTGTGTACGTAAAAAATAGAAGTGTGTCTATAAAGGCTTCGTTTCTTTGTTTTATGTCATAAAATAGAAGTGTGTCTATAAACACTTCTTTTCTCTGGCTTGTCAGCTAGTGTATATTTGTCTGTAGGTGAAAAAAGTCAACGTGAGTGTTTCTTTTAGGTCCGCACTTTCCATGTTTTTCGTTACGACATGGGTATTATGAGTTTTGTTATAAGGGGTGTTTTCCTTCACGTCCGCGCTTCCGACATATAAAGTGCAGAGTTCGTCAGTCTGGCTACCCATCGTTGAACAGTCGACTGAGAAGAAAATGAGAAGAATTTCGGAACTTCTTGAGCTTCAGACGCACCTGGAGTATGCCAGGCACAAACTAGATGAGCTGGCTATGGGGGCCATAGCTGAAGCTACCCAGCTAGAAGACGAGGAGGAAAAAAAGAAGAAAGAGAAGGAAGAAAGAACCCTGCCTCACCTCAAGCTAAGCCATCTGTGTGAAGTGAAGTCTGAGGTGAGGACGCCTCCACAACCACAAACAGCAGGACAACCACAACAACGTCAGCTACAGCCACCAGTACCAGTACCAGAGATAAGGAGACCTCATCATCCCCGACAGCAAAATAGGAGACAGAGGGAGGTCTTCACTATCCCTGAGAGGGAAAACTGGGATGATGAGGCCATTCAAGCCCCCTTTGCGTTCCCAAGAAAAAATGTAAACTGGGAACAGGACTGGAGCCGCCGTTGTGTCTGTGGGGCCCGTCCTCGGAGGTGCCAGCATTAAGCGGGCGTATCTGCAGCTCAGAAAAACAAACCTTCTCAGGGCTAACCAGATCTCTAGAAAAGATACACTATTCAAGTTGCCAAAAAAATATAATTGTGTGTGTGTGTGTGTGTGTGTGTGTGTGTGTGTGTGTGTGTGCCTTTGTAAAAGGCGCCAAACGGGGACATCAGTGTGAATACGCACCAACAGACCGGGGACACACCTCGAAACGTTGACGTCCCCGTTTTGTAATGTCGGCTTAAATGGAATGCCAAGGCCTTATTTAATGATACAAACCTTAAAATAAGCGTATTCGAGCATGTCCCAATTTTTTGATATTTTTTCACATCATGCTATACACAACAATACACGTCCCACTCGACTCAAAACCTAGTGTGTATCAGACGGAAAACTGCGTCCCCGTTTACGCGGTAAAAATTCACACTGGTTTGCTGTCGGCTTGCGCGCGTTGCTTCCGAATTACTCACCGAAGATGGCATCAAGAAGAGCTAACAGGATATAAATCATTTATGTAAACATAGACAAATATATATGATATATTTTCTATTTTAACACAGAGAGCAATATCGACATACATGTTTATTAATGGGTAGTCCAACGTTCATAACTCTGAGCAATGCACAAGAAATACACTGGAAAATATCAACATAGATCTTAGTTCATTCAAATGTGGTTAGAAGCATAATAACGAATAGTCTACATTATAATCAAAACATAATACCATTTTCTTCCTCCAATTAACCTCATTAGAGTTAAATCCGACAAGTTAATCTTGAGCCAATAGGAAATAAAAATAAATTTTGTAAGTACTTGTACATGGCACCAGACACGACGCTGAAAATACAAGTTTTCATACTCATAATTAGTGTTTCTCGATGTATCATAAATGTGCATGCTGGCTGAAGCATAAATAATTTGAAACAAAACAATCAGATAAATTTTGTTTGACTCAGAGGTAAATTATCAAATATTTATCATTCTTTCCTCGTTTAGTCAGTACCTTTTTTATATTCTCTCTCTCTCTCTCTGTCTGTCTGTCTGTCTGCTTCGTTACTTCTGTCTGTCGTTCTTCCTTCTTGCTAGCTTCATTTTTTTCTGGCTTTAAGTCCCTCGTTTTCCCCTATTTCTAAGGACCCGATGATAACAGTCGTCAATTTTTCTTTAATCAATCAATGACCACAAATACGCAACATTAAATTCACAACTGACTTCACTAAGCGAAAGGCAGAACATTAGTATTGTTGTATTGTTTCATGCAAGAGGTCTCTTTAGTGAACGAATGAAACAAAACTATAATAATTTTCCTCTAATTAATGCATGACCACCAATATCACAACTACACATTTACATCACAACTTCATAATTGCCTGCCTACCTCACAAATGCATTGTTTCTCCTTAATATATTTCCGTAACGTAGGGCCGGTACTTAACTACCATAAAATACAAATCACAACTCAAACACCAAATACCGGGAAATATTTTTCCTACGCTACCTTAAGTCAGTCAAATCATGATTTTAAGCCTCATTTCCCCCGTAACTCTACACTATATTTACCATCATAGTAAGAATAAAAGGCATCTCCAGATAATGGGACAGTCCCTTCTCGGTCATTCCATTGTACGATTTACCAGTCTCTATCATGAATACTGCACATGGAGTCACACAGTCAATCCACACAATTAGATTTTAATAGGGACTAATTGGTTCCAGGGACACTCAAGCGGCTCTGACCTGAGCTCACTAAAACTAAACCATGCCAGCATACAAAATCAATTTTTGGTGTGTTTCATATCGAAGAGATCTGATCATGCATTGACTTATTAATGAAGGGGATTGCATTAAAGTGGCAAATTTTGTACACCAAAGTTAAAAATGTGTTATTTTGTGGGACATTTTAAATTCTAAACCGTAGTCTTGCCAATAAAATTATTTTAACTGATGACTGGCATGCAGATGTTTGATTATTTTATTTTAGAAAAGGGGACACATTCTCTGTATTTTCACACAATTCTGACAACTCAACTTCTTCAAACTCCTGGAGGTACATTTTTACTTATATATACAACAAACATTATATAAACATTCACCTTGATAATTCTAATTTAGTTTATTAATATGGATGGGAACATTGTGCATGAGGTGAGATTACTGCAGTATTTAGATTGAATTGATTTATATTTAGAATCAAGATACATGCTTATTGAATGTCCCCTATTTGATTGTATAATTTCTAACACTGTGTATATGTGTGTGTCCCCGTTCTGATGGTAAAGATTCTCATACAGTGTTTCTTGGAAATCGACCACAAATCAATTAGAAATTACATGTATGTATCAAACGCACAGTAAAATAGATCTTTATCGCTCATAATTTGTTAAAATAAAAATGTTCCCGTTTAGATGGCAAAAATCATATGTCCCTGTTTTGTAGGTTTTACAAGAATGTATGTGTGTGTGTTTGTATGTGTACGAGTACGTTAACTTTGTGTGTGTGTGTGTGTGTATTTTTGTGGTGTATGCCTGCTCGTACGTTTGTGTGTGTGTATGCTTGCTCGCACGTTTGTGTGTGTGTGTGTGTGTGTGTTTGTATGCTTGCTCATACGTTTGTGTGTGTGTGTGTGTGTCTAGGATTGTATGCGTTCGCGTATGTTTGTGTGTATGTGTATTTGCGTTTCTTTTTCCCTTAACAAAAAACCCTCGTCCCTATACTATGTGGATAGAATATAATGTTTTTTTTTTTGTACCCTTCTGTGTTGATAGTATATAATGGGTTATTTCTCTTCCCTTCTGTGTGGATAGTAGATAATGGGTTAGTGGATAGTATATAATGGATTGTTTTCTTCCCTTCTGTTTGGATAGTAGATAATATGTGAAGTTATTGTAAGGGATGTTTTCCTTCACGTCCCTGCTTGAAGTATGTAAATCATAGCGTTCGTCATTGATCTAGTCTGGACTAAAGGCCTTATAGCGAAACTTAACCATTACGGGATAACAGGCCGAATGTTCAACTGGATAGAGAACTTCCTAACAGGTCGGAAAATTATCACCAGAGTTGGGGAAACTTACTCTGAAGCACACACTCAGGAAATGGCACGCCTCAGGGAAGTATGCTTAGCCCCACTCTATTTAACCTGATGATAAATGACTTCGATCAGAATCTAACTTCAACTAAAATAGATATATCGCAATTTGCTGATGATAGCGGTATATGGAGATCAGGAAACCCCGCCAACAACCAACAACTGATGAAATTCAACAAAGCCTTAACAAAATAGGGAGATGGGCAGATAAATGGGGCTTTAAAATTTCCCATGAAAAAACAGTAGCTATAATATTCCACCCAAAAACCTAAAATATCCTAATCTTTACATCCAAAACAACCCTATAAAATATGCTAAGGTAGTAAGGTTTCTGGGTATGTACTTCGATGAGCATTTAACATGGGGCCAACATATCGGAAACCTAAAAACTAGTTGTAATAAAGACCTAAACCTGATGAGAAATCTAAAAGGAACAACATGGGGATCCAACCAGGAAAATATGATAACCTTATAGACAGCCCTATTAAGATCAAAGCTGGATTACGGATGCCAGGTATATAACTCGGCAAATTATCAACAATTAAAACAATTAGATGCAATACAATATAAAGCTCTATCCATCTGCACAGGCATTCTCCCATCACCATCACTTGAAGAACTACAAATTATAACGGGAGAATTACCGCTAAATCTAAGGCGACATGAGCTAATCCTAAGATATGCAGCGCGGGTAACTATTCGCCCGAACTCACATCCAACCCGTACAGCAATTCAAAGATGTAACATCCCTTTCAGCCGAAAACTAGTTCCAAATGTCCCAGGAGGAAAACTTATACACGAACTGAGCAAACATCTACCAATAACTTGTTTTCAGGCTGAACAACTAGAATTTCTTGATCCGGGCCCCTGGTTAAACCCTAAAACTAACATTAACACCAAGGCAATGGAACATGGCAACAAATTGGACCAAGAACATAAACTTAAAACATCCATCACAATAGATATTCTCGAATCCTACTCCAGCTTTGTAAAAATCTATACTGACGGATCAAAAACATCAGAACCACCCAGATCGGCGGCAGTCATGGTAGTCCCGGAACGTAATTTACAAATTGGAGCCAGGCTACCAGATCACTGCTCCATTTTCACAGCCGAGTTCTGGGCTATCGTGGAGGCCCTGAAATGGATTAAAAACAATAGTATTAAAAAATGCGTTATAATAAGCGACTCGCTCAGCGTTACCACATCCATCGTATCCAACAATACCAAATTCAGAGAAAATTTTCTAAGTGAAGCTTTTCGATTACTAAAAGAATTCGAAAACAGAAATCAGCATGTAGAATTCATGTGGATCCCATCCCACATAGGCATCACAGGAAATGAAACAGCCGATCAAATAGCTAAACAAAAAGTGGAGGATACTGAACCCATCCCTCTAAAATACAGTACAAACAAAATCAACATCATTATTAGAACATATATTAATCAGAAATGGCAAGAGCAGTGGAATCTATGCAAAAAAGGACGGACTCTCTAATCCGTCATAAGCGAAATTAACAGAAATATCAAACCCCTAAAAATAAACAACTCAGAACAAAAACTCATAAACAGAATTCTAATCGGAAAAAACAAACTAGCAAATAGCTTCGGAAAATACATAAGACCAAAACCTGTTAACATCAACTGCTTCCACTGTAAAACACCAGAAGATTTATAACATATATTTAACATCTGCCATAAATACAAAAAAGAAAGATAAATCTTTAAGCTACAACAAAACAAAATCGGATCCTCCAGCACATACCCAGAAATTTTTAGTAAAACAAATCCAAACATCATAATAACATATCAAAACATAATCCAATTCTTAAATGAAGCAGGAATAACAAATAAAATATAAGACCCCCCTCTCAAAATAACAAACTAAAACCTGTCAAACCCCAGCTGACGGGTGTCGCTGAAATAGTCACATTGGGTCCCGTTTATACAGCAATGACACCTGTTAGCCAAAAATAGATAATCACTAAAATTAACTATTTGACAAATAAAATTAATAATAAATTAAGAACAGCCAACCCTAAACAAACGGATGTCGTTGACACAGTCACATTGGAACATGTTTTTACAGCAACCGCATCTGTCAGCCTAAATAAATAGTTATTAAATCAAATAACCGACGACGTCAAATTAATAACAAATTAAACCCGGCCTACCCTCAGGGAACGGATGTCGTTGAGATAGTCACATTGGGACCTGTTTTTACAGCAACGACACCCGTCAGCCCAAATAAATAATCACTACAAATAATCATCAAAATTAAAAAATCGACGACGTCAAATTTATCAATCAAAATTACAATTAATTAACAACTAAAATTAACAATTGACACCATGGTTACACAACATAATCATCCGTAACAAAATAAGCTATAGAATAACATCTAATCTAAATACTCATGTGCCTACAAGCTGTAAACTACAAAATAAGAGCGAAAATAAATTTCTGTACCACTCCCTCTCCATCCTTTATCCCGCTGTCTATTATCCTCTTAACTAACACATCCTAACCAGAGATGACACCCACACCAATTTAAATTGATAAGCCCAAACACACCCAGGACCATCTGTGTCCACATAAAAAGCGATTATGTAAACCCAGACTATAACCGGTAGGGTCCCAAATTGCGTCATATGAGCTGGTCAAAAGCCTAATGACCATCAGGCCCCGCTGCACAAGGCGGCACCAAAAAATTGGATTACGAAGGTATCGGTCCCAAATAAACTCAGGTCAACATACCCCATGACCGATAGGCCCAGATAAATAAAAATTACACTACTGTATGCTATATAATGACCCCAGAATTATAACAATATAAGGTGGTCTAAGCCCAGGACCATCAGGGTCATTCACACAAGGTGACAACATCTTAAAACAATAACTTACAAATGGCTGTCATTCGAGGTTATTCTTCATAGTAACAACTCTATAATGACAAAACAACACAGAGTTATATCAAAATTCTAAGCAATCCTTAAATCACCAGGACAAAACTGTGCAGCTTGGCATGAACCTGTACAGTCTAGGTCCTCCTTTTCCTCGACCAGACTTCAAAATTCAACAGTGTACAATGCACGTATAAACATTTAACCAACCATCACAACATGAGTGCGGGAAGGTACGAATCCCACTCATTGCACACAATTTAATAAATAAATGAAATACATGAGTGCGTGCTGGATTCATATCCCACTCTCGACAGCCTTACACTCAGGTGGCTTGGAGCTTATCGTTCCGCTACCTGACGGTTTATTTATCAGCACTCATTGAGTGCATAAACGCCTGGGGGAGGTGGCTCTAATTCCTTTCCCCAGGAAAAATTAATTTTCCTGCTGTGCAGGAATAAACCAGTGGTACAAGTACAATAGTACGAACACCACTATAATTCAACACAACAACAACAGTCTGGCACTCATTAGTCTGCAGCGAACACAGCAGAAGGAACACGTACTATTAATGGAGCTAGCAATGGATTATTTTTCCGCCTAGGCGCTGAATGCACTGAAAGGTCTAGGCCTTACAGTTGTTACAGGATGGAGCCTTAGAGCGCAAGAGAATGGGACAACTCTACTCTTGGTTTGGGAAGCAAACAATACAGAAGAGGAAATAAGGCCCAGGAGTCGGAAGAGAAGAAATACACGGAAGCCGAGGGGCCAATGGACCCACTCTCCCTACATTTTCACCACTCCGACACCTCACGAGGACAACCGTCAGCAGCAATCGAAGCCCAGTACTCAAACAATAGAGGCCAGGCGGAGAGATCAGACTGCCCAGGAAATTCTGGACCACGTTCCGACGACCCAGTCAATAGATAGACAGGATACATTTGCAAGTGTGGTAGCACATACTCCTGTCAAACAGGCAATATCAACAAGGTAGGACGTTCCCCATGATGAGGTATCAGCCCACCAGGAAATGTCTTCTTCCAGCGAAGAAATAGTAGAAGTAGAAGAAGAGGTCGAGGAAGAGGAAGACCCCACTGACCCCACCCAAAAGAAGTTCATCGACTTGGAACTAGGGCCAGCGCCAAGTGACGTAAAAAAGGCGGGAAATTACATCAGAGCCAAAAAAAAAATACTTAGCCTGGAGATCCCTAGATACCTTTAAACCTAGACCAACTCAATATGGATTTGGAGCCAGAATTCTCTCCACATACTATGAAGACGCCTACGGAAACTACCCAATCTTCAAACTGGTGGAGGCAGCCAGCTACCTGTCTGCGTTACATGGATAACATTTCCCGGATATCACCAGGCAAGATAAACGGACTGCGGCCAAATGTAAGGAGGAAGAGGACCGCCGAGGGACATTCCTACGAAAATAGCCCTTTTAAGGGCTCCAAGTTGCCTCTTTAACAAGGGATTCCATTTTGGCTCGGAATTCCAATTCGAACAATCCATGATTCTGATTTGATCCTTTTTTTACCTCCGTTCAAAATTCAACCGCTCCGGTGGCCTAGTGGTTAGAGCGTCCGCCTCGGATGCGGGAGGTCGTGGGTTCGATCCCCGGTCGAGTCATACCAAAGACTTACAAAAATGGTACTAACAGCTGCCTCGCTTGGCGCTCAGCATTAAGAGGTCAGTGTTAGGACTGGTCGGCCTGGTGTCAGGATAATGTGACTGGGTGGGACATCATGCTACATGACTGCGGCATGATGCCCCAGTGCTAGACATCACTATAAACTGCCACACTGCAGACATCGTAGCGATATGACTGAAAAATTGTTAAAAAGCTACGTTAAAAATCATAATCACACTCACACCCGTTCAAAATTCTAACCGTATTTTGTATACCTAATATTGGACAAACTCTTATTATGTCGCTTTGACATACTAGTATTTTAAATTTGCTAGGGACTTGTGTGTTACGTACACTATGTACTAGAATGATTGGCTTAATAGGTGATAGGAAAAATTTTAAGACTTAATGGATTTGGTTAATTGCAGAGGTGGCTTACACATTATTGGATTATTTTATGCCCATTAGTACAACTGGGCTGAATATGAAATAAGTACCGGCCGGCGTTTTGGGGCGTACACGACATCCATTGCTTCGCTTCACACCGGTTGCCGAGACACTTTCCTCATTTTCCTCTCTTGGACTCCTGTACATGGACGGAATGTGGAACGATTTCCACCTGTTCTAACTCCAGGTGTCTTGATGTGACGTCATAGTCGCCGACCAATTGCGACTGGCATTACATACTGCTTTGGTTGACACCTGCCACACGACTGTAGATTTCGATCCGGCTTAAACTTGAGTGTGTGCTGGGACGATTCCCACTCAAGACAGCCACCGATTGGAGATCCATTCTTTATTTAACGTGAGTGCGTGTTGGGTCTAATCCCACTCATGAAAGCCCTTCATTCGGGTAGCATGGAACATATCGTTCCGCTACCTGAGGCTAAATTAACAGCTCTCTTTGAGAGCATTAACACCTGGGGGATGATACTCTTATTCCTTCCCCCAGGAATATTTAGCAGCCTGCGGTGCAGGCATTAACAAGAGAGACATGCACCTGGCCCGAAAGCCTCTATAATTCGAATAGCCAGTCAGTCAGTCTGGCACTCATCATCATTCATTCATTCACATTCCATCTGCAAACACGGCTGCATCTACACATCGCCGTGCTCGTTGCAGTTGTATGATTAGCTGGTGCGGAACAAGACTTTTGGCCACCAAATCCGTACAGAGTACAAGCGTAAAAGGGTATCAACACAACAAAGCAAGGATAAGAACAAAGGACGGATAACAAAGGAACAACATAGTAATAGCAAAGGAACCATTGCAGATCAAAACAACTTCACCTGCAGAACAAAGAATAGCGGTAGGAAACATTTTAGAACCATTTACTCTGTGCTGTTTTTAAATTTATTCTCTTTTAAAACTCTCCTAACATCAGATCTACTACTCCACTCTTTATTCTTCATTAATAATTCCACTTCTTTGTTCTCAATTCTCTCTGATACATTTTGGCGCCATTTTTCCTTAAACAGGTACTAGGACCCATACTAGTATATACCTGGACTGAATTATTGCGGATATACAAGCTCTAGTGATCTGCGAGATTCTCGGTTATAGGAAAATAAAATACGCTAATTCTCTACTCTCTCCATTAATAAAAACTCTCCTTAAAGCAGATACTAGGAATCATACTAGTTAGTATACACCTGATCGGAATTCTAGCAAGTTATCAAGCTCTTGAAAACCTCTGCATAGACTTACCGATATAGGAGATTTCTCTGCTAAACTAATAAATTACTATTAACATCATCTTTCCACCCTCTCTAGTAATTAAAACAATCAAACCTTAACTATAAATTTAAAAATCCCTTTTAAAACATTAGAGTAACTAAAATTAACTTAAATTAACTAAGACTTTTTAAAGGAAAAACCTCAAAATACAACAACAATGGAACATAAACAACGCTAGGAAAAATTAAGTCAGGAAGCATAACACCTTTAAAAAAATGGCCGCTCACTCACTAGCAACAAGCCCACATGTGGTACCAACTGGCTCGCCATTAATGACGGGACAACTTATTAGCGACAGCCAAAATAACAGAGCCCTAACGATCAAAAACCTAATTTGTACAACTAGCTCACCAATTAGCATGATCCGCGCAGCAAGCCAAAATCTTAACCAAGAATCGCCAATATCATTCAAAGATCCAACTAAACCTATAGAAATTGAGAACCTAGACGACACCCTCCCAATGACTTATGCGGACGCTGTCATCATAAACTCTCCCCAAATTGGATTACAATATTCATCTAAAATGAACAAAACAACAACTTATGAACGCATCGCACAATCTCTAACCAAACAGCCAATCGGATGCGAGATAACTATGAAACCAAAATCGAACTTTACTACAACCCAGGCCTCAAATAACAATAATCCCAACAAACCAAATGAAATAACTAGCGCAACACCAATTAATGCCCAGGTAACACCTCATACATCTAACCCAACAAGCCTAGATAACAACAATAAACAAAAGGAAGTTACTATCAAAAGCAAGGAAAAATGCACGACAGCCAAACACCTGGCCCATCAGGAATTTCATCAGGCGGCCCATCCAATAACAAGAATAAAATTAAAGCAACACCTAAATCAAGCAGCCCCCCCCCACCTCAGATAAAACAAACTGAAAAAGTAGCGTACCTAGGAAAGGGAAAACTACCAATGAAAACTCCAAAAACAAATGATAAAAACCTAGGGTAAAACAACAATCAATCTAGAGCAACTCCACCTAAACATAACAATACAGCAGAAAATTACAACGAACAAAAGCGAACCAAAACCAGATAAAATCAGATAAAAGTGAATAACGCAGGGAACAAAACCAAACCAGAAATCAAATAAATAAATAAGCCCAAATATCACTGCCCAGAGTACACAATTTACATTAGTAGCTCAAACACCCAGCTTTTCGACCTAACATACAACAGTATAACAGGTGCCCTACTAAGAACTCACCAAGGGCAATTGAGGTTGATTCCAACACAATACAATTACATGATCGTACAATGCAGTACGCTAAGCCAGGTCGAGAAATTTCTCCAAATGGAGTACATTGGGAACATCAAAATAAAAGTATAAAGACACCACAAATACCAAAAGCAAATAATTACCTCCTCCACCACAATAAAGACCACTAAAGAAACAACTAACACAAATAGAAACGCAACCAATAAAGATCACATCAGAACACCGCCAGTAAAAACCTTCAGGGCGGTTTTAACACTTAATGCCAAAACAAAGACATGAGTGACCAAACCTAAAACCTGAAACGCTAGCAGTTCCAATTGCAATAGATTCCATCGAAACACTAGAAATACAAAATACCCTAGTTAATATTGGGTCCACAAACATACAAGTAATAAACATCTATGACCCAGGAGGCAATAACAGTAACCCGGTCAGCATCAACACATATCGTCAAGTCTCCCAAAATCAAACGAATAACTTGATAATCTGTGGAGATTTCAATGCCCACAATGACCTGTGGGGAGGAAATATGATTGATAATAGAGGCAGGTTGGTAGAAGCATGGACTGCTGAAGCCAACCTAGTCATCCTCAATGATGGATCAGAAACTAGACAAGATCCCGAGGATGGCAACCTCTCTGCAATCGACCTAACCATATGCATGCCCAAACTAGCCCAAATAACAAACTGGTTGGTGGATCAAGAAAGCACGTTAGGCAGTGATCATTTTCCCATCGCCATCTCCCTACAATTAACAGTCCAACATAATCCCATTGAAATCTCGCCTAGATGGAGATATCTGATTGGGATACATTTAGAAACATCCTAGCTGCAATAAACATCAAGGAATTAGAAAACATAAACGTTAACACCTTTAACGATAACATCCTTAATTGCATACAAGAAGCAACCAAACTGAGCATTCCAAAAACAGGAAAATCACAAACGAAACAAACAGTGCCTTGGTGGAATGACCAATGTAAAATAGCACACAAGGCCAAAAAAAGCGCGCTTAATAAATACAAAAAACTAGGAACTCTGGAGAATTTTTACATTATAAAGAAAAGGAAAAAGATCTAAAACAAACAATAAAACAATCAAAAGAACAATCCTGGCAATAATTCTGCTCTAAATTAAACATAAAGTCAAATTCTAAACAAGTCTGGGATAAAATTAAATCCATCCGAGGAAAAACAGTAAACCTAGCACCAAAAATAAGAGGTGCTAACAACAATCAAGACGAAGCTAACATGCTCGCCAAACACTTCTCGTACATTTGCAGTAATTTTAATCACACTAAAAAATTCCAGGAACACCGAGAAAAGGTGGAAACCTCCCTTAAACTCCTCTTTAAAGACCTAGGAACCAAAGAATCAAATCTAAACAGTGAAATCACCATCTATGAATAGGAAATAGCTTTAGGGTCCAAAAAGGAAACATCGCCCGGTAAAGATCAAATTGGTTACATCGTATATAAAAACCTACCTGCCAACTTTACTAAAATTATCATAAAACTACTTACCCAAATATGAGATAGCGGGAAACGACCAGATAGCTGGAAACATGTCATTATAGTACCGATCCATAAACCGGGTAAAGACCCAAACAGCATAAGCTCATACCGACCCATCTCCCTCACCAATAACATCTATAAACTAACGGACAAAATATTGGCCAATAGATTAAAACACCACCTCGAAAGTAACAAGCTACTTTCGGAAAATCAATGTGGCTTTCGAAACAAGCGATCCACCACTGATCAGCTATTAAGACTATAATCGGATATAAAATTAGCTTTCAACGCCAAAAGGAAAACAGATAGAAACCTAATAGCTGTTTTCCTTGACCTAGAAAAGGCTTTTGACCTTGTCTGGACTAAAGGACTGATTGCCAAACTAAACCACTTCGGAATTACTGGACGCATGTTCAACCTGATTGAAAACTTCCTCACAGGTCGGAAAATTACAACTAAAGTAGGAAACACCTATTCAGAAGAGTACACCTTAGAAAATGGCACCTAACAAGGAAGCTTACTCAGTCCTACACTTTTCAATCACATGATAAACGACCTGGATAAAACCTCACCTCAAAAAATTTAAACATCTCGCCATTTGCTGACGATGGCGGTATTTGGAGATCAGGAAACCCCGCTACCAACCAAGTCATCTCAGAAATCCAGCAAAGTCTAGACAACATAGGGAGATGGGCGGATAAATGGGGGTTCAAAATCTCGCACGAAAAAACAGTAGCAATTATTTTCACCTCCAGACGTAACAACAAGCTTAGCTACACTAAACTATCCATTCAAAGTTAGATTATTAACCATGTCAAGTTGGTAAAATTCCTAGGCATGTATTTTGATTGCCACCTTGACTGGAAACACTACACTGAACACCTTATAAATAGTTGCAATAAAGATTTAAATTTATTAAGAAACATTAAAGGAATAACATGGGGATCCAATCAAGAAACAAGATTTACAAGATCGAAACTGGACTATGGTTGTCAAGTATACAACGCAGCTAAGTAGCCATACCTGAAAAAAAAACTTGATGCTCTTCAAACCAAAGCACTTTCTGTCTGCACTGGCACTCTACCCTCAACCTCACTTGACGAACTCCAAGTACTCACTGGAGACCTACCGCTAAGGCTGAGAAGACAAGAAACGCTACTCAGATACTCATTCCGGCTTACATCTCATCCAAATACACATCCAACAAAAATGGCTATTAGCAAATGTAACACAACTTTTAGTCGAAACCTAGTACCAAACTTACCAGATGGAAAACAAAGCCTAGAATTGAGGAAAAATTTGCCAATTTTGGAACAACAGGAGAGATACATGAAACCCCCTGACCAGGCCCCTTGGTAAAACCTTAAACCAAGGATTAACACCAAAGCCACCGAAAATGGAAACAAATTGGAACAGGAGCAACGACTAAAAACAAACATTACAATAGACATACTAGACACCTACTCCAGTTTCATTAAAATATACACTGATGGATCTAAAACACCAGAGCAACCCAGAACAGCAGCAGCAGTGGTAATCCCAGAACTCAACATACAAATGGGAACCAGATTACCAGACCATTGCTCTACATACACAACTGAATTCTGGGCTATCAATGAATCTTTACAATGGGTCTTAGAAAACAACATACCAAAAGCAGTAATCATTAACGACTCCCTTAGTGTCATAACATCAATAAAAACAAAGAACACTAAATCAGGAGAAATGCTCGTTGCCAGGACTTACCACATGCTTAAAGAACTATCCATCAAAAGCCAACTCGTGGAATTTGTGTGGATACCATCGCATATAGGAATCCCTGGCAACGAACAGGCGGACAAAGTCGCTAAAAGTAAACTAGGAGACCCTAACCCGGCCCCATTAAAATATAGCATCACAGAAGCTCAAAGCCTAGTCAGAACTTACATTAACAATAAATGGCAGGAATACTGGAATGCTACCAACATGGGCAGAAAATTATACTCCACCCTAAAGGAAGTAAATAGGTCTATTAAACCACCCAAGGTTAACAGCCCGGACCAAAAATTAAAAATCGAATTATGACCGGAAAAACAAAACTAGCCGGCAGCTTTGGTAAATATTTAGGACCTAAACCCACTAATATAAACTGTTACCACTGCAGCACCATAAAAGACCTCCATCACATTTTCAATGTCTGCCCTCAACATTAGTTGGCCAGAAATAAATTTCAAAATCCACAAAAAGAAACTGGATCCCCAATAACGTACCCAGAGTTCCTAGATAAAAACAACAACTTTTATACAACCTATAGAAACATCATAAAGTATTTAAATGAAACCGGGCTCAAAAGAAAAATCTAATGCCCCATTAAAAATACCCTGTCAGGAAAACAACTCTTAGAAAGCCGCTACACAAAACATTCGCATTCATAAACAAAAATGGCAAAACCCCTGGATAAGTTTCTTTGATACCTGGACTGGGACCTGCTTATTCAGCAAAGACACTTGTCCTCCCCCAAATCAATGCCATACGCACAAATACGCTGATCAATAAAAAACGGCTCAAACCATGGGAGAGACGTCTTTGTGTGGCTCGGGACGTGATTATTCAGCAAAGGCATCTGCCCCTTCCATAAAATAAATAGCCGTAAGCTAAAATAAACAACCACCTAAATCAAATTCTCAACAAAAAAAAATTTATTTCTTATACCTCTACTCCCCTTTTTTTCTCGCCTCTTACTCTCTACCAGATAACCTGCTAACCAACTCGTCCTATAACCCAATCATTCTACCTTCTTCTCATAACCAAAAGATGACAGTTATCCCAATAGAATTAGGGAGTCCGAACATCAGGACCATCAAGGCCCGCCACTCAAAGGCGACTGCATAATCAGGTTAGGGAAGTACACTAAGGCCCCAAAAAGACAATATAAGGTGGTTAAAAAGCCCAATGACCATCAGACCCCTCTGCACAAGGCGGCAAGAAACGAGTCTTTCTCAAAGTGATCGGTCCCAAATAATCACAGGTCAAACACCCCATGACCGATTGGCCCCAAAATGAAGCATACCCAGTAAGACCCCAAATGCAATATCTCATATAAGGTGGTCTAAGCCCAGGACCATCAGGGCCAGTCACACAAGGTGACAAAATTACTGGTACCAAACTGGCTGTCATCCGAGGTTTCTTCTTAACACTTAATCCCTCATTATAACCTATCAAAAACAAAAACAGCACAGAGTTTCTATTCCAAATTTTAGAACAACTTTAGATCAATACCCTGGAAACAGTGGACACCACCCTGCGGCTTGGCGCCTCCCTTCCTGGTCTACGCCGCCCTTTCCTCGACCGGACATCAATAAGCGTGCAATGCGCACACTAATAACAACCTCGCTAACAACCAAAACGTGAGTGAGTGATGGTACTACTCCCACTCACCCTATGCTAGAGCTAGACTGTAAAACATGAATGTGTGCTGGGACTATCCCTACTCATGAAAGCCTAACATTCAGGTAGCTTGGAACTAATTGATCTGCTGCCTGACGGCTAAATTAACAGCACTCTTTGAGTGCATTAACGCCTGGGGAATGTGGCACTTATTCCATTCCTCAAGGAAAATTAACATCCTGCGGTGCAGGAATTAACCAGTGGCACATGTACATAATCTGCGAAAGCCACCATAATTCAAATAAGTAAGTAAGTAAGCAGTCTGGCTACCCAGCGTTGACTAGTCAACACGTTCAAGATGAATTTGTTTAATGACTTAAAAGACAGTTGGTATTTGATGATGGATGCAGCATATGTGGTAGAAAGGCTTGCAGATGAATTGAGGTATCCAGATAACCTAGACTTTGTGACAAGTCAAGTGACCAGTATGAAAGTAGCCAGAGATCTGGTTAAAGACATGATATAGGAGGAAGTGGAGACGTTAAAAGGTTTTATTCAGCCTAAGTATGTTAAAGTGTAAAAATTGAAGGAGGCCGTTGATGGTGTGGCAAACGTCAGGTACTTTTTAGAAAAAATAGAGACTTTAATAGATTGGTCTTTTGTAAAGTGGGGATTAGACCAATTAAAGAAAGCAGAACAAATGGTTAGAAAGGTGCTGGAAGAGGAGGTGAAGAAGATAAAAGATACATGGCATAAGGAGAGAAAGGAGAAATAAATCAGAAAGAAAAGAGAGCCTCTGACAGACCCAATGAAAACTGGATCAAGGTACAGGAAAAGTTTAGATCCATGGAACATCCTAACTGGATGCCAGAGAATGAAAAGAAGAAGAATACAATAATAGCGAAAGTGAGGAGATGGTGGAGGAACTGGAGAAATAGAAGAACCCAAAGTCCCTTTTCAGGACCACTCCATTGCCTCGAAAAGATTTACTCTCTTTGCCATATATGTGTATATTTGTTTATTTATTTGTTTGTTTGTTTGTTTGTTTGTTTGTTTACCCACCCTGCCAAACGTTATTATTCATATAGTTTCTGACCTAGCTGTACTTACCCTCCACCCGCTACCCGTTGAACTAGCTGAACTTACCCGCCACCCGCTACCCGCTTTTTTCCCGCTGTCACTGTTTGCTGTTTGGCCCGATTGAGGTCAGCCCCTTGCAACATTGTTGCCATGTCCAGTACCGTGACGTGACCTCACCTGTTCCATTCCTATTAACCCTATACAAAAACCCAACTTTCCCTTGTCCGTATACAGGCCCAACCTTTTGTCCGTATGAATCTTGTCCGTAAACAGCCCCAACCTTTTGTCCGTATAAATCTTGTCCGTAAACGTGCCCAGGCCCTTTTTGACTGAGATTTCCATTGTCCGTAAAGTGCTACTTCCATGGGTACTCCGGTTATGGCAAAATCCACGAATAAAGAACTCGAGGTAAACCGGTTTCTCATTACATGCACTTTGCAGGTGTAGCAGTGGGTGTAATGATCTCAGTATTTTGAAATAATCATGATTGAAAACAACAACCATGATGTACGCTGCAACAAAACTCTAGTACATTTTTTTTAAAAGGTTATTGCATTTGTATGGGAAAACATGAATGAATTTTTTCGGACGGATACTTCATGACCTGTGGTAGTGGAGTATCCATTCGAGAAAACGAGTTCCTATTTTCCCATACAAATGCAATAACCTTTTTATTATATACCAATAATTTTGGTATTCTACCTAAGTCTTAATTATAAAAAATACACTAAAAGAAACAAAGTAATTGAATTTTTGCTGTATTCCAAATTAAATACACAACCGTAGATTCATCAATACACAACAACAATATTGCTGTGCACATTGCACCGCCCAGCGAAATTTGAACTTAGTCGCGCGTTCGACATCACTTTCAATACAATTGTCGTTTTGGTCTACTTAAAATTTAAATTTAGAGTCATATTATCAACGAATGCGTATTTCAACAGCTTTTCAAGTTCGTCTGGAATGATTGGATTTATTTTTGGTGGACTGGAGTTAGTTGTGCCAATTCCACCTGATGTACATTTGATTTGAGCAGGGAGGGATGCGTCTTCACTCAACTGCATGTGTGTTTCTGTTCTGTCATTGAATGTTTGGAATCATAATGTGGGAAAAATACGAACTCTTTCAAGTGTAATTGTCAAAAACACGCTAGGGAATATCACGTTCATTTCATTTTGAGTGCAGTAAGCAGAATATTATTGTATTTGGAATGTAGTCGAAATTACAGTACAAGTTCGAAATGTGTAATGGAGCTTTAGAACCCATGACATAGCTCATGTAATTCGGATTTGCAGAACTAAGAAAGTATATTTTGATGAATTTCAAAATGCAAAATTGTAAGTATATGTTTTGCCATTATTATTACCAGCTAAAGAAGATATGTTTATGCATTGTCACTTCCATGTTCTTCGTAGGGACGCCGCTATGTAATGACCTGTATGACGTCTATAGCTAGCCTGAATCGGAAACATTCTATCAACAAAGTTAACGCGGACAATTGCCAAGCGGCTGGTGTGTGACAATCCATTCAACCGGCGGAAATAAGAATTCTTCGTCGTCTTGGCTTGTTGGCTATGAGGCTCTTAATTGTCTACCAAAACCTTCAGTTGCCCGTTCTTCTCGAATTTAGTACTTTGACTTATTTTTATAAGTATATGGTACTCCTGTAATAGATAGACCTTGCCCTCAGTATGCTATTCTATGCTATTTTTATATACCCCATAGAGCAATGGTCATAGTCTGAATCATTCCATTAACTTAAAGTTACGAACATTTCTCCTAAATAATTATTTAAGTGATCGGAATAGTAATTTCAATATTGTATCTCATGTTTGTCGTGGACATTGCGAATATCACGTTCATTCATTTGCTTGTTCGAAAGTTTCATTAGTGACTCAGTAAACTCGTGAACATTGTTCACGTCTTTACTTTCACACAGACGGAGGATCTGCTTTAGTTCATCCGCAAACAAATCTAATAAACTAAAACCTAAAGTCTACTACATGAGTGTACATGGTTTGTTTACAAAGTAGTTCCTAATACACTATGCTATTTATAGGCACACGTGTCATGCACGGGAGCTCAATTAACGGATAAAAAGGATTATATAATAATATTTGATATGTAATCTATTGACATTAACTACTTAAATTTCCATGACAACATTTGAAAGTGATCTTGATTTACAATCAGTAAGGTACACTTTATACAGACCAAGATACTAGCTAACATTCCTCAAATAGATTATTATGCTAATGTTGTGATGTGTTTCTCTCTTCTTACTCTTTCATGGAAGATTCAATTAGTAATAACTTGTTTGATTGATATTCTTGTATTAAATGAGAGACAGGTCAATTCTGGTGACTGATATTAAATTAATGAATAATTGTTTAAATGATGAAGAGGAAAACAAATCCCAAGGATATGAAAGGTAAGAAAAAAGAAAAGTAAGACAAGAAATTCAAAATCTATATCGACCACTCTCTTATGTGGTCATTTTGTGGTGAAATGCGAGATAATGCCGACTGAATTGGTCTCCACTTAGAGTCGCTTTTCAGTTTCAAGGAGGAGATGTAGACTGTAATCTCATACATCTTTATTAAACTGTACAATTTGAAAATGAGAAATAATAATCTCTCCTCGTTCGCTCTCTCTCTCTCTCTCTCTCTCTCTCTCGCTTGATCGAGTTCTTGATCGATCGATCGATCGGTAGATAAATATTTTCAAAATACCTTACCCACAACTGTAGGATAAGCGTTTGTTTGCAAATTCTGCGTAATGTTGTATCAGATTGTCCGCAAATAAATTTAAAAATAAAAAGGTAAGATAATATTAAATACGATGTTTAATCGTGCTCTATTTAGTGTTTTATTTGTTGTAATATGTGTTATAGTCTTTATTCAATTCTGTGTTGAGCAATGCCAAATGTAACGATCCCTGCACTTAACCAATAACAGAGAACAAGAATTGAATATTTCGCCATATATTTCTATGGATATGTGGATTACGCACTTACTTTAAATATTTCAATTAAATCTGGCTTATATCATACATTACGTACAATGCTTATATTAATAGACTATTTATGATCGATGGACTGTTGAGCCAAACACTCATTTCACACAGGGTCTTAATGTATTCAAATGTACACTATTCACATCATGTGCACGTGCAAGAGAATACAAGAAATGCATCAAAAATATTATCACAAAATACAAGTTTGGAAAAAAGTCAAATATAAATCTTTAAAACATTTTTGAAAAAAATGTAGAAATAATATTTTCCATATTTTTCAAAACAAGATTGAAATTAATGATTAGAAAATAGTTTGGAAAAAATATAAAAATAAAATGTTGAGAGGAAAGATGTATTTTTTGTATTACTGGTAAGTAACTCTGAATAGCATACCAGCATGCTTAGAGATTTACCGCCCTTGGTCATTTTGCTCCATGCATTTGCCATTATTGATGTTACGTCTAAAAATGACTGTATAATTGTGTTTATAGTCTGACTTGCCGAACAATATTATTTTCTTCTGCACTTGTAAAATCATATAATTGAGCGTCTTTAATTCCAAATTACACAAGATAAAAACAGATACTAGTAAACATCATTGTCTGTTACATTTAAATTCGATTCCCGAAACACCTCAAAGTCCTGATGTCAGAGTGCGACTTTTATTTTCATTTGTTATGTTCTCATATTCTAAAACAAGATGTATAAACACGCAGCAAAGAAATAACAAAAGCTTCCCACATCCCACAATACCGATACTACTTGCCTGTCCGGAACAACACTAATGAACTTATGTACACACCACCTAAACTAATGTACTTATATACACTCTATCTACATTAATATACTTATTTACACTCTATCTAAACTAATGTACTTATTTACACTCTACCTACAATAATGGACTTATTTAAACTCTATCTACACTAATGTACTTATTTACACTCTACCTACACTAATGTACTTATTTACACTCTACCTACGCTAATGTGCTTGCTTACACTTTCACTAATGTACTTATTTACACTCAACCTACACTAATGTACTTATTTACACTCAACCTACACTAATGTACTTATTTACACTCAACCTACATTAATGTATTTATTTACACTCTATCTACACTAATGTACTTATTTACACTCCACCTATACTAATGTACTTACTTGCACTCCACCTACTCTATTGTACTGATTTACACTCTGCCTTCACTAATGTACTTATTTACACTCTATCTACAATAATGTACTTATTTACTCTCTATCTACACAAATGTACTTATTTACACTCTATCTACACTAAAGTAAACAAGTTTCAAATAATATTTACTTACTACTAAACATTACAAAATCCTAATTGTTTTATTTCGTTATTTGGCATCTGTTGGATAATGACGAGTAAGTCCGGTTGTTAGGGATCGATTTCAATTGTTTCTTTGCTTATGATTTCAACTGTGAAGTGCAAAACAATGTAAAACACAGATTTGTCAATCAACCGAACATGAAATGCTTTTAGGTGCCAACAGTCAGCTATATGAGTTAATATTTGAACATGCCGGTCGACGTAAATAGCATTGTCTTCTGTTTAATGGTGATATCATTTAGAATGGAACTATCGCTGCAGACTATGGTATGTAGATACATCCTTATGAAAGCTCTGATTTATTTACTTTTTCTTATACAATACATGCAAATCTGTAGTCGATAGTTTCACAAGATATAACTAGAGAACTCTTGAATACAGAAACACATCTGGTGGAAGTACAAGGTTCTTGTTGATAAAGTTAAAAGTGTTTTGAACTTTCTTTCCATCGTCCTTTTCTTCTTCTGCTTCGTCCTCTTCTTCTCATTGCGTGTATTATTATTATTATTATGATGATTATTATTATTATTATTATTATTATTATTATTATTATTGTTGTTGTTGTTGTTGTTGTTGTTGTTCCAGCCGAGGCAATAATATGTAACTAATGAGATCTTTTCTACATTTATATTAAGTTGTTTAGTGTGGAATAAATATATTTGGATTAAGTGGAAATTGTTCTATATAAAATATGTCTGATTTCGTTAACTATATTAAATTATTTATATACCAGGTTTTGTTGAAATATGGGCAGAACATTTTATATCAGTTTCATGCCATTCATAAGATCTAAATCACAAACGGCTAAAATAAATGTGGGTGGGATATCGATGTCTGTTCGTCCCTCTTCAAGAATTTCAATGTACCCAGAGAAACTAGTATCTGAAGCAATATTGTTTGATTAGTCATAGTTTTGGTTAAGTTTTGGCTTCATCCATAAGTCAATTGAATACTCCTCTATACACTCTTAGAAAAATGTACAAACACTTGCAACACAAGAAATGTCTTGCCTAAAATGAAGTATACTGTCAATAAAACTAAAATTGCATGTGATTGTAATGCTTATACAGGCACAGAACCAGATTGTATCAAATATGATAATGTTATAGGACTACTTCAAGAACTGAATTATACAGAAGACGAAGACAGGTGTGGTCCGGCTAATCATGACATGAGAAAAAGAGATAAATTATAAAGGAAAAGTTCTACATCAATGTCAGATTACTGGGTCAAGGATCGCTAATGGTAAATATGGATTACATAAAGGCTTTGGGAGATTTACTAGCATTTATGTCATCTCGGCCTCTACAGTAGATGAATTTTAAACAGATATATGTGCTTTAAAAATAAATCTTCCTATAACAAATTGAATGAGAAAGCTAGTAGTGACTATGCGGGTAAAATAGTACAAAAATACACATATAAGGAAGAAGGGCTACCCATAATAAAAAATCTTAAGTATTTAATATTGTAAAACGTGGATGATATTGTAAATGATATGAATTATAACAAACTCGATGAATGCGTGTGAACAACTACTGATATTTTCCATTCTGTAGCAGGCCTAATAGAAAGCAACACCTGGTTGCGACGTCGCTAACCAAAAAATACTAAAGGCTAGTCCTGGCTCGACATAGACTTTATGATCACTAAAAGCAACATTTCAGACTAGAGGGAGCAATATAACCAGCTGAAGATTATAAATTCCATAGAAATGGGCAAAAATTGCTTACAAGCAGTAAACATGAGCAATGTGAACAAGAACCCCCAAAAATATTTTATTTCCTTCATGCTCTGGCAAAACACAACCTTTTGGTGCCTTGTAAAAGCCCCTGGTACGAGGGACAATCTCATCAGCAATTTAGTATGAATATTTTTCAGAATTATTTAGGTTTTTTTGTTCTGCTCACTTCCTAAAGGAAAATAAAATATTCAAATAGTGCATAATACTCTAAATAGAACAGTCACTGAACATGAGTTCCACTAGCACTAAATAAAATGAAGCATGAGAAAAGCTGGGGGAGTAGATGATTTATCCAGTGATTTCTTTATATGTATTGTCAACGCAATTGTACCAATATTTACATATTATTCCATAAATTATTCGATATTGAATTGTACTCAGAATAATGGTCATTATACAAATCCTAAACAAATTTAATGCAAATGAACCCTCCAGCTACCGTGGCTTTAGTTTATTTAATGAAGTATTTAGAGTCTATGAAAAAGTCGTTGATATAGTGGAGAGATTTCCAGTACCAAGAGCTAGAAAGTGAATATATTAGTGGAAAAATGTTAAGAGTTATTTAAGCAATTTATAATAATGGAAAACATGTGTTATAGCCAACAATTTGATTCCTGATGTGTTTAATTTCCCTATGGACATATGCCAAGCATGTGTTTTATCGCTCATACTCTTTTCCTTAGTTTTGAACGATCGGACCCTTCTTAACTAAATGAAACAATGGAGTCTCTGTAGAAACTTTAAAACTATTTTTACTATTGCGGGCAGACGATTCAATTGTCCTTGCTGACACTGCTAACCAGTTGCAAACTGCATCAATACTGCTTAAAGTGAAAACTAAACGTGAAGTGGAGAAAAGAAGAGTGGTTATAATTCGCAGAGATGGCAAAGATGGCAAAGGACGGCAAAGAACTGAAACGTGATGGCCAGCCTGTCAATGAAATTGCCAGCTGTCCTCGGCGAGAGCCACACAGCTTACCTCGTTAGGTTCCTGCACTGCAACATTTTGAGCGATGCGTCCTTTAATACTGCTGCAGCCAAAATTTGCATTTGCTGTGCTTTTTGTTTTTGTTCGGATTTTTCTGCTTACCCTTGGTAGAGGGCGTTGTATGCCTAATTTTTACGTTATCCTTGGTGGTGAACGTTTCATGCCCCTATCTTGGCTTCGTATTAGTGTTAGAATACAAAGTGAAAATTCAAAAAACACTGCCAATATTGTGAATTAAATCTCATGTAATTGTAAATATTCTCTCTTAAATTCAAAAGTATAGAATGTCTCTCATGAATTCCAATAATCCTGAATGTGCTGATGTACCAATAGTCTTGATGCATCACAATATTATAATACAGAAAGTCTTTGAATGAGTCCTCAATAATCCCAAAGTAGTTTATTAGTCCAAAGAGTCATTTAGCACTCTGTAATTCCAATGAATAAGATGAATAAATAATTCCTCTCAAATTTAACCTGAACACAACAATAAATGATTGCACAGACTGAACTTAAGATAGGAATGAATAATTTGGTTTACCTCATCCTATATGTGTGCTAACTTCACTTGACCAAAGACAACAAAATGCTCATGTGGGTCACTTTGAATAGAAAATTCCATCACATTGTAAACAAGGTCACGACCAGAATCTTCTACGTTCAAAGGCCATTGTTCGGTAGCAAAAGAAAGGTATTTAAACATGAAGATAGTCGGAGTGCCATATTGAAGCAAAAGAAAATACAATAAAACACAAACGGCCCTAACGTCATGGAATGCTGTATTGAAGCAAACGGAAGGCATTCAAACACTTTATAGTGACTATATCCTTTTCTCTCGATGGACATACTTAGCTTTCCTTTCTATTAGTAAATAGTTAATAAATGAAATAAATTGCCAGTCTGCTCAATTTCATAAATAAACTATCAAAAACAGAAGTGATGTCATAGAGGATGCTATGACAATTCCACAGCCAGTTGCCGTTTCTCTTTAAAATGGACCATATCACCCAAACACTGTGAAAATGACTCCCTGTGGGCTGTACCAGCTAAACACTGTGAAAATGACTCACTGCAGGCTACAACAGTCAAACACTTTGAAAGTGATTCTCGGTGGTCTATGCAAGCTGAACACTTTAAAAATGACATTATGGCTCCGAGTTAGCTATACCAGCCAAACACTCTGAAAATTGCTCTTTGATGCCAGGAAGTGTCCAGGTCCTTTTATAACTAAATTGATAGCATAAACCACTCATTGACCACAG
>JAECUM010030136.1:0-22291 GCA_016617855.1 Megalonaias nervosa
TATATATATATATATATATATATATATATATACCTCTTTTGTGTCAGTCCGAAAGAGTAAAAGTTGACAGATCCACCTCTCGCGGAAACCTCGATATAATTAATTATGTGCTTGTTGCCCCGTTAACTGATTATTTTCTTTGCAGTACTAATACAAATCCAGTTTCTAAACCATAGCTTTGGTCTGATGATTTCTCTATTTCACAAGTATTGTCTGACCCGCTGCGACAAACAGCCTTAAAATGACAGCTTTGCTATTTTGTGTCATCCGCAGGAGAAAATTATGACGTGTATTGATCCACAAACGAAACCGTTTACAATCCTCAGGGCTGTAGTCAAGATTCATTGGATAGCCTCTGTGAAAATTGAACGTACTACATTAATGATTGTGTTTTTCCCAGTTTTAGAAATGTCATTCAATATTTCACGTTGGAAGTGGTCTTCAAAAGCGTTAAGCGCTCACTGGTAAAATATAATAAACAATTTCACGTGAATCCAGTGTCTTTGACTTAATTTGGAGTATGAACATAATTATGAATTTTCCGGTAGATAGATATTGTTGGTCTTTGAAAACATGTAGAAAAGGAGGGTCTTTAATTTCACTTTACCATTACTGTTATCAGACAAAAGGAACTACTGTCCATCTAGCATAAAAATTACCCCCCATCGGGATAATATGTTCCTCTGACAAGATGATTGAACATAATTGCACCGTAATGAGTCCAGTAATGCAGTTTTCTCGTGTTGTGCGTGCCACAGATCCTGTTGAGAATTTTTACTTTGCTTTCCGTCACCTGATTTCAGACGATCCCGTTACCACTGTGTCAGCCCGACCGCCGCACACAACACGGAAGTATGACAACGTGCTTTTGTAACTTACTATATCTACGGAAACCAATCAAAGGTCTCGAATCTCGTGCACTAGAACAAATTAAAGTGCTTAAGCTACCAGAGGTGGATACTAAGGAACTGTTGTGTGCTTGAAAAAGGAAGTGGGGTGCGGGTTAGCGAGGAAATTGCCTCAAAAGCATTCATTATCACTGAATAATGTTCAGTAAGTATATCGGCATACGTTATTCGTCATGAACAAAATGTCATTATTTGTGGGACTCAAGACCCAAATTCTTGATTCTATGATGTTTTGAATTTTATTATAGGTACAAGACAATAGAAATAAACGAGCATTACATAAGCTTACAGTCATCAATGTGTAAGTCAACACGTCATCAATTTATAAATCGACACAGTGAAAGAGGCACTTCTGAGAGAGAGAGAGAGAGAGAGAGAGAGAGAGAGAGAGAGAGAGAGAGAAGGGGAACGTGAACTTGTAATTATATATATATATATATATATATATATATATATATATATATAGATAAAATCTTAGTAATTGTGTTTCTTCATTACTTCTGTATATATGTGCGTACGAGAGAGAGAGAGAGAGAGAGAGAGAGAGAGAGAGAGAGAGAGAGAGAGACTTTAAGTCTACTATGGAGTCAGGCCAGTTTAAAAAAATATAGTGTTTGAACCAGTTGCTTCACTGGTTGCCACACGATCATTGTATCAACTAAGGTTGTATATGTTTTTTTACCTTAGGTTTAGCTATGACAATTTTTTTCCTATTTGCTTAATAAATGGAACAAATAGCGCAGCTGCCAGACTTGGAGCGGAGCTAAAACGGCTGAGCACACATTAACGTTAAATCCTGTCACACATCATAAATAATGGAACAAAGCCACATTGTATTGAAACAATCTTTATTTAGAGATGTGATAGAAATATCTCAAGAGATGACATGAAAGCAATAATGTCGGTATGTAAAGATAAGATCTATTTGCTTACATGTTTATCAGGGATAATAGTGTGGTCATATTTTGTTGAGATGATGATACGGGGTTCTTCATTACACAGTGAAATAACCAGTATAGGACTTCAGACGAATACCCCTTACACAGAACAGATCGGTAGTTTTACACCAAGGCGATGTTTTATCACAAATGCAGAACAGAGATAAAGTCAGGGTTCATTAGCAGTATAAATTCTCGCCCTTACATTAGTGACAAACACAGACCCAAGTATTATGGGTCAGCCTGATACTCAGATGTGTAAACTATGTAGAATTTGTTTCTAACATTACCATATACGACTGCCTAAAGTCCTTTGAAAGGAAACTACCATAAAGATAGATCCCAAATGACGTCATCAGCAGCTATATTTGTGGTATTCTGGCAGATTTACCGTTGATTTTATATGGTGTTTGGAAGCTGAAATAAATTCATTGAATATCAAGATCCTATTACCAAACATAAATACATAAACAGAACGCAAAAAAAGCTTTCTGTTAGTATGTATATTTGTAATTTATAAGTTGATTTTGGCTCAGTGTGCTTTGTCCAAAATGGTCAATTTTGATGGTCGCATGTAGGAGAAACTGCCAGGTTGCACATCGTCCTGGTAAAATGGACGGAATATCGTCTGCTAGTGACCTTATCGGGAAGCATCTATACAATAAATTACAATTAGACATCACACTGAATATAGTGATTTAATCTGTGATACCAGAGTCACCCATAAGAGTGAAAAAATTGGACGTAAATCTGAAATCATCCATTCTTTGAAACCATTGAAGAAATTAATTAAAATGAAAGTACCTATTGTAGACAATCATGGCTTGCTGATGACACCTAAAAACAATTTGTCGGGCATAAAGCAATTATTTTCTTGATGCTTTGATACCCTTTAAATCATCGACAAAGAATAGTATCCAAGCCATCTTCACTACGATCCAAAAAGCCCAGCTGCATACAAAACGTCAATTAATTCTGGGAACAAATAATAATGGACAGATAGAAAATGTATTGGATGGAAGGAATGTTTAACTGAACAATGTACTTGCACATGACAAAAACTAACGGGATAAAGATTCGCCCACAAAACAATTGTCAACCTCGTGGATGTCTAATGACAAGTAGATATGTGTAACATGCACAATTGATATAAATATATTCTGACAGTGAGATATATTTTTTTTCAAAATGCGCTTAGGCAGATAAAGTAAACATCATAAAAGGAAATCACATGCATGAAGATTACAGACAAACTTTTGAGTGAAAACACGAATAGGTACTATTTGAGGAGTTTTACATCAGGAAAGTTAAGGATTTGCTGGATAAGAAAAAGACTTTTTTCAATTTTGACAAAATTGGAATTTGAAATTGAAAGGTTTAAAACACGTTAACAAACTACAATATAACGTGGATGTATTTCACTCAAAATGAAACTATAAAATTGGTTGTCGTTTAACGAAAATGTAATTTTGGGATAAAATAACAATCAGCAGAGGTCAATCGACATTACAGTGACATTCATTCAGAGATCAATCGACATTACAATGACACTCGTCCATAGATCAATCAATATTACAATGACATTCGTCACAGATCAATCGACATTACAGTGACAATCGTGAAGGATCAATAGAAATTGTAATAACACTCTTCACAGATGAATATGCATTACAATAATATTCGTCACAGATAACTCGATATTACAGTGACACTCGTCACAGATCAATAGACTTTACAATAACACTCGTCACAGATCAATAGACATTACGCTAGCAAGGACGAAAAGGAATAAAAAAGATCGATTAATCTATGCAGTTACCTGACAACTGATATATTTGGAGAATATGCCATTACAGTAGTGAAAAACTTCAAAATGCAAAACATTTTTAACAGGGTTATCTTCTGAACTTTACTGAGGATATATTTAATATCAGACAGGTAATTTTAGTTTATCCAGTAATTTGCAAGCTGGAAGACTTCAAGGGAAATTATATAGAGGGAATTTTCTCTTAAGAAGACTTATCAATATACGACAAACAAGATAACATATACAAAGATGAGAAAGATTTTTAAAATAAAACAGCATAAAGTATTTACTCGTTCAATCGAAAGGATATTCTGAAAAGAAACCAGTTAAAAATATGCCAATAGCGGAAATGGTGTGTTAAAGACACGCCTCTCCTCCAAAGACGATGTTCTAAATTTGCACCTAACCTACGGGAGGGGTCAAGGACAATAAATAAACAGCAGTGTAAAGGAGCAGAAAAATTTAGTTCTGAAAGATGATGAGCTTCTAGAACATGACAATAGAAGGAATTAAAAGATGCCTGATAGTTGAAATATCGGACAGACCAAAGACTTGTATATCCAACAACATCAAAGATAAATTTTAAAAAATGATACACGTGATGCACTGACGACAATGTTGACCATGTTCTAGTTTATTACTAAATAACATCTCAGTAGGAATGAAAAGATGAACAAAAGGTATGAAGTTAATTCCAACCATATCTCCTAAACGCTGAAATGCAATACCATGCAAAAGATCACAATTTAGTCTATGATATTTTGAATAAATAAGGCCTAATGAAAATAACATTAATACACAAATGAGAATATTTAAACTTCTAGCAAATCTTCTGCAAGGAAGGATTAAACATTGCAGAATTAACTACAATGTACAATTTTTTAAACATTCATAAAATCTTCATCACTAGAATAGTTACCGAGATCAGTCGACATGGAAAGAGTTTGTTTTAATAAAATAGATGAGACAAAATACAGTAACGCCTTTCACAATTAAATCTAGACAGATCGTGACAATATAATTTAGCAGAACTTTTATTTGACACAGTAACTGAACTGTAACAAACAGATGGCTTAATCAAAATCTGAGAAACACTCAGTGGTGAGTAGTGAAGGGGGGCGAAATAGGGTCTCTGGGACTTCTATGTTAAAATAGGGTCGAGGCACTATGGCGTCAATGGGAATTTAACATGGGGAATTTAACATAGGGAATGTATAGCGACAATGGATTGGGCCTGTCTAGGGTCAATAGGAATTGGAGAGGGGTGACGCCACGGTACTGGACACTGGCAACAATGTTGTAAGAGGCTGACCTGAATACGCACTACTCTAGGTAGGGACAAATACAATAGAGACATAGACATAGAAACATGTATAGAGACATAGACATAAACAAACAAAGACACATATATGGCAAGAGAGAAGAGATATCTTTTCGAGACAATTGAGTGGCGCTGAAAAGGGCCTTTGGGTTTCTTCTTTGTCTTCTAAGTTCTTCTTTTCCTCCACCAACTTCTTATTTTCTCTCCTACATTGTTATTTTCCGTTTTCTTCTCCTTTTCCTCCTTCTCCTTCTCCTCCTACTCTTTTTTTCTCTTTTCATTCTCCTCTTCCTTTTCTATCTTTTCGTTCCAAGTTCTCATTTGGATTCTCTTTTCTTCATCTTCTTTCTCCTCCTTTTCCTCTCTTATCATTTCGTTCAATATGTCTTTCCCTTTATTTAAATTGTTAATCTCCATAGCCAGTCTGTGCGGGCTATAAGACCTAAACTGCATTGCTACCAGCATATCCTCCACCATGCCTAGGGTATCTACTACCTCTTGTAACTTCATCATTTTCTGCAAATGGTTGTTTGTCGCCATGGCCTATTATTCAGCGTTGAATGGCGCGAATGACGAACGCTATGATTTATATACTTCAAGCACGGATGTGAAGGAAAATATCCCTTACAATAACTTCACATATTATATACTATCCACACAGAAGGATGAGAAGAGAAAACACCCGTATCTACTATACAAATCCCCAACATCTACTATCCACACAGAAGGGAAGGAAGAAAAAACACCATATCTACTATCAAAAACACACCATATCCACTATCCACACAGAAGGGAAGAAAACAAAAAAAAAACAAAAAAAAAAACACCATATCTACTATCCACACAGAAGGAGGAGAAGAAAAAACACCCATATCTACTATCCAAAACCCCAATATCTACTATCCACACAGAAGGGAAAGAAGAAAAAACACCATATCTGCTATCAAAAACCCCAATATCTACTATCCACACAGAAGGGAAGAGAAAAAAACCCACACCATATCTACTATCCACACAGGTACGCGCGCACAGCAACACACACACACACATATCAGTAAAGGAGTTAGTATTTATAGTCACACTACTTGAATAGTGTCTTGTTTCTAGAGATCTGGTTAGCCATAAGAAGGGCTGTTTTTCTTGGAACTCCAGTTGCACCTTGCTAATGGTGGCACCTTCCTGGTCTAGCCCCACAGACACAACGACGGCTCCAGTCCAGCTCCCAGTTCAATCTTGCTCTTGGGAGCGCAGAGGTAGATCGATTGGCTTCACTATCCCACTCCTCTGTTTGTGGGATAGTGAACACTTGTTGTTCCCTCAGTCTTCTACGCAAGACCCGGGGATGATGATCTGGCCTCCTTGCCTCCTGTGGACGCTGTACTGTTTGTTGCTGGGGCTGTGGCTTAACTGACGTGCCTGTGGTGGTGGTGGTGCTATTGCCTGTAGAGGCGTTGGTATCCTCACCTCAGGCTTGACCTCACACAATGGTCTAAGCATAAGGTGGGGTAGGATCCTTTCCTTCTCCTTTTCTTTCTTTTTCCTCTCCTCCTCCTCTTCTTCAAGCCTGGCACTTTCCTGGATTGCCTCCATGGCCAGTTCGTCCAGGAGTCGTCTGGTATACTCCAGGTGCATTTGGAGTTCAAGCAATTTGCTTATCTTGCTCATTTTGTTGTAGTTGTCTCGTTGACGATGAGTAACCAGACTGACTGAATGAATTAATACAATTATAGTCGCTTGCGTATACTAGTACTTTTGCGACTCGTTAATTCCTGGGTGTCAGGATTTTTAATTGGTCGGGGTTGTACGAATGGTGCCACAACAACCCCGCTTTAATGTGCGATGGTCGCACTGCTTATTTAAACGTAGAGGAAAAGGAGAAAAGGGACCCTGAGAGAGGGGTGCACGGTGACGCCCTTAAAACGCCAGTTCGCACTTAATTGATCAAATTCAGTCCAGTTGCACTAATGGAGAGTCTCTAAGACCAATAGCGTGTAAGCCACCTGTGCAAATAGTGCAATTCTGAAGCAGGTATAAAAATTTTCCTATCTCCTAACTGTCGAATTTTAATCTAGTACCATAGTGTACATAATAGTAGTCCCTATTAATTTATTATTATAAATGTCAAAGTCACTGTAACTGTTTTGTGTCAATATCAGGAATAAAATTATATTTTTGAACGGCACTCAAAGGATCAAATCAGGTGTAGTTGTTTAATCGAATTGGGATTCCAAGCCAAAATGAAATCCCTTTATAATAACCAGACTGGTCTTGAGGGATTATAGTCGTTTATGCACTATGTGCTTTAAGACTGTTAACCAGACTGACGAACGCTTCGCTTTATATCCCTGAAGCGCGGACGTGAAGGAAAACACTCCTTACACTAAATCTCACACTGACTGACTGAGAAGGATTAAAGTCGCCTATGCTAACTAAGAGCTTTTGCGACTCGTTAATGCTCAATTGTTGAGCTTTTTAATTGGTCATTGTTTCAGGAATGATGCCGCAAAAACACCGCTTTTATGTACGATAGTCGTACTTTTTAACTGTATGTCAGGAGGTGGAAAGGAGAAAGGGGGCCCGGCGGTGGACGCCAACCGCTGATGCCGTGTACGCTCCAAAGGGCCCGGACCGACGTGATTGTATGTCAAATTCTGTCCAGTTGTGCTAGTGGACGTTCCCAATCCCCAATATTGTGTGGGCCACATGTGCAAGTGATCTAAGTTTCTGAGTTGAAGATTGCTTATTTTATCCTTGTGTAGTTGGAATTTTGTGTACTAAGCGTACTTTTAATGGCGAAATTACACCAATCAGCCGGTGTCAGCAACCCTGTGTGTTTTTTGGGGGGTGGGGTGGGGTGGTCACGCATTGTTAGTATTAGTTGTTGTTTTTGATGGCGGAGGGACTAAAGGATCAGGGTAGTTTTGTACGATGGTGTTATCGAATGAGGCCTTATATTGCCAATGGACATGCCTCCCTTGTATATAAAAGTAGGGGGTGAGAGTAGAGATAGGGGTGGGGGTGGGGGGAAGGGGATTCTTGGTGGAAAATCTGTGGGCAACACAGGCTTGTTGTTTACAGGATTCCACCCAGGTGTTGCTAGTATATTTTCCCCAGCACCTGTTTTAGGCCTCTTTTGTTAGTAAAGGTGAGGGTGGAATAAGAGGAAAGTGAAGAGAGGACTTATAGTGGAAAGTCTTTGTTCAGCATAGGCTTGTTGTACGCAGGATCTCACAATACCACTCCACTATTGATAACATGGAACGCGCGGACCTAAAAGAAACACTCACGTTGACTTTTTACTTACAAACACAGATATATTATCTGACAAGACAGAGAAACGAACTGCTTATAGACGCACTTCTATTTGTTTGACATAAAACAGAAATGAAGACCGGAGACTGCCCTGCCTTATATGGCTCAAACGCGGACGCGATAGAAAACACCCCTACGATTTTCTGTTGGGTCGGAACACTATGATAGCTAATGTCGTGGTGAGGGATAGAGAGAAGTCAAAGAGCATTTATAATGATAATTTTGTTTTAAAACAAACGACAGACACATTATTTTTTCAAAACACAATATTTTTATTCAACAAACAACTAACAACTAACAATTAACAATAACATCAAACAAACTTTTTTTTGACAAGGTTGACAATGTTGTGAAGTCAGGTTAGATTTCCACTGATGGAAATCATGGCGCCATTGATGTACACTAAGTTCCCTAGCTAAAGACAAGAGATAGCCACAACGGTCACAAAACCATCGATCTACTCTGTCATCGTTTCTAGAAGAGTTACGATCAAAATAAGTCACTAAATGTTCTAAAGGATATCCAAGACTGCGTTGATGAAGAAAATACACACAATATTGTCCACACACCATAGAATCTGTGCCTTGTAATTTCACATTATTGAATCGTGTCGTCTGGACATTTCTTTTCATAAAGTCGATGATGTCGTCTTCCAAAGGTGGTAATCCATACGAATCAAAATACTCAACACAATCGTCTTTAGGGAAGTAGACTGCTACCCAGTGGGTTCCTGGGAGATGACTGTCGTCCGTGTTAATGACATAAGACTGATAGTCTTGAGGTTTGCGATGAAGTAGTTCATCTTTAACACACACGACAGGATTCAAAGAAGCAGTGTACGAAATGTTGTTCAAAAGGTAATAAAGTTCCCAGGTACCCTTTTTTTTTTTTCTTTTTTTCACAGGTAATGATAACTCATCAAGTAAATTCTGACTTTTAGTTTGAAAATCTCTGACAAGCAATTGTTTCTTTGCGATAGATCTCCAGAGTAGTCAATGCAGGGTAGGAATGATCACACAAGTCTTTATACCACTGATGCAACACTGCTTCTTCCGACATGAGACTGAAAGCGTCCTCCAGATACTCCTCCAATTTTCTTCTTGACTCATCATCATACAAGTGACGTGTTGAATTTGACTGTGATGATCGTTTTGACATCCATAGCAATCTTTCTTGGTCAATTCCGTAATTATATCCGCCAGGTGTTTGCCAAAACAGGACACTAAGTGTTGCTTTTGTTCTGGCCGTCCGGACGTGACCACCACGTCCTCTTCGTCTTTGTCTTGGGGTTCTGCCTCCACAGTATCCTCCCATTCCATTTCCAAAGATTCTCCACCTTTCAAAGAGGGAGAAGCGTCTTCCATAGTTTCTCATAATCTAGAATGACTTCTCTCAAACTGTTGATTTCTATGGTATTATCCAATTCGGCATACAAGATGACGTTCACCGTCTCGGCCAGAGCTTCTGCAAACTGAAGTTGCACACGCGGTTAACCGGATTTTACAGGGTGGAAATGTCCCTCGTCGCTGCCTTGGTTTGGAGTGAAATAAAAGGCCCACAAACTGTAACCTCCTGCATAGTCTTCGTACGAAATGCCGTGTCTGGTGTTGGTTCCTAGCTGTCCGGTAGCTTCGTACAGGGACAAGTACGATCTCAAGTAATTCTTCTGGGCAAAGTTAGGTTCGAAGGGTCTGTTACACAAGGTCTTGCCATTGCGACTGACTTCGATCTTGGACACTCTGTAGTGTTTAAACTCGAAAGGATTTTGATCGTGGGCTCCGTTGAGGGTTTCATTGCTCAAGATACCAACGATTTAACGTTTGGGTAACTGTCCTTGGAACAGATATTCTTCGATCTTGGATCGGTGTGCAGCGGCAATGGTTAAACTTTTCACTTCCACTCGTCGTATCGGATACATACTAGTTGTTCTGCTCAACGTGTGACTGATGTCGTTTACCGCTTTAGATAACACCTGTACGCGGCGCACGTAAAGTCTGGCTTCTTGGGTGATGGTTTTGTACTCGTTGGCATGAGCCATCAAATGGAAAGCGGTACTGCTATGATTCAGTTACAGGCAGATATCCACTTCGTTTAGCAAATACTTGTCTTGCAACCACATGCCCAAATGCAAACGATCCATCAGTTCTAAACTACGTCCTTGTAGGATTTTCTTTCGATGGTCGTTAAAGCCCACATTGTGAGGATCGTCATCTGTTGTCACGGATGTGTCGTTAAACCTGTCCTCAACTGCTGTGTCAGGTTTCCAAACCACGCAAGCATCCAGATGAGTGTTCTTGGCCTCTTTTCCGTACGTCAAGAGATTTTCCAGGTACGCTCGGTAAGGGTAAGTATCCATGCTACTGCTGACCAGTTTGTTATTCAAGTACAGATCCACTTCGCTGAACAAGGAATGCATGAAATTGTTGACGGGAGCTACTTTAACATCGGGTCCCGGATTGGTGTTGTCCGTTTTGATCACTTTGATTTCCAGATACAAGTAACTGCTATTCAGATCGAGATAATCTTCGGGCTGTCCTTTGATTTCAAACTCGATGGAAGCTGAATCCGTCAAAGAGGAGACAGGATGAAATTCGACCCATTGTTATTCTTGCATCGCCATCATGGTGGGTGGCATGACAAACAGATCCACCTCCGACTTGGAACAGGCGCAAGACTCTCGGTGCATCATTTTCTTTCTTTCTCTCTATTTGTGATTTGATAATGAAAAACGTCTAAGTCTCTGACGGTTCTTCTTTTCTTAGTCTTTCTAGCTCTTGTGGTGTGAATTCCTCTGAAGGGGTGTCTTCGTCGTCGTCTTTTTCTGCCTTGTCCTTGCTGTGGTGTCAGGGAAGTAGGAATGCCTGGCTCGGCAGCGTCAGGGGCATTTATAGGAGTTTCTCGTCGGACAAAATGTCTTTGCCGGTTTGCAGCAAGACATTTTTTCCTGCTCTCAAGAAAGCTTCTTTGGGAATTTGTTTGTCAATGACAACATTTTGGAGAAATTCCTTGCCTTGCATCAACGCGGCATCTTTCAAGGTGTGCAATCCACGTGTCACAATCGGTTTCAAAACGGGAGCCACAGAACCAAAGGCCGATTTCAGCAGATCTCCTAAACCATGTCCTCGTTGTCAAGCGACGCCTTGGTACACTGGATACATGACTAACAAGTGGTTAGAGTAATCGTTTTCGAAAATGGAGTTTCACTGTGACTTTCCCTTTGGCGAATGAAATATTTCTTCCCAGATCTCCTTTGATAGTAATGTTGACAGTGTCGAAACACGACTTACTGACGGGCAAATAGTGAGCATGCACAAATTCGCGGTAAACATGATAGGTGTTTCCACCTTCCTCGTCAGCGTTCGTTGCAGAATCTACTTTGAAAGGAATGACACGCAGTAACGGTACGGAGGTATGTACCACTACGTTGTACTCCACCACATCGAAGTACACAAAGATCAAATTCAGTCCTTGGTTCATTTATACAGGGAATCGAAAATATTTCGCAAAATCCAAGTTGCCGGTAATGGCTGGTATTTCATTTTTAATCTTGATCAACTTGGGGTCTCTACCCAAAATGTCATACAATTCAGGACAAAATATAATGGCCAACACCTTGTCCTCTGAAAATTTCATCAGTAGGTGACGAACTATTTTGTGGTACTCGATTGTGACACTTCGTTTGGGTTTCTCCAAGGCTTGGCCAAACACGGCACTGAACTTGATAGCTGTTGCGTTCACCAGATGTTGGGCGCTAAAATAATAGCCCGGGGAAATTTTCAAGAGATAGGTGAACCGTTTAGTTTCTGGGTCTTGTGTTTTCATAGAGTCACCTGCAGTTGCGCGTTCATCCAAGTGTAGCTGCACTTTCTCGTCATGAATTTCCAACGTAAAACTGTTTTGATTTTCAATGATATTTTTGATTTGTGTAGGGTGAATCATTTCCACTAAAGCCACTTCCCAATGGGCTTCGTGATCCAATTGGATGGCCTGAGGTAATTTGACCGTGAAACAGCACAAGGTGTTGTGGGCAAACACATCCAAGGAACTGTCACAGGGTAACGTTAAGTAAAACTGGTTATTCATAATTCCAACGTTCTACTGTCCGAGGGGTCGCTGGAAGTCAGAGGAGTGTTTAAAAGAGGATTGTGGTTGGAATGGTGATAATTGGGAGGGTAGCTGACGTTGGACGCAAGGCTCCCGTTGTTAACGTTAGAGGAATATTTTAGGGACAGATTGGGAAGAAGGGAACCGATACAACTGCCGAGTAAAATGGCTCAAAATTGTTTCTTCCTTGTTGCAAACTCAAACTGGCAATGACAGCACCGATGACACAATTCACCACAAAGATTTGGCAGAAAAAGATGATTTGCGTTTTAGGCACACGTTCTCCACACCACACCCACAAGGGTTCTTTTTGTAGATCTTGCACAGAAGAACTCGGTGAAGGAGTGGTCACTGTGGTAGCTGAGACTGTGTTGAAAGACATGATGGTCACTTCTTTTTATAGTCGATGACTTGCGAAGCGTCGATCCTAGACTCAAAACTAGGCGGATATCCTTTCCAACGTACTTTGACTTCTTTGACACGTCGTTTTCCCACTTTACGGGTTCTTCGATCGAGAATGCTTTCGATGTCGTACACGTCTTCTTCTTTTTGGTTACGCGTTGTAACGCGGGCAAGTCAAACATTCCTTTTAACACTTCCCCGTTCATGTCTTCCAATTTATATACGGCAGGATGACGGCCAAGCAATCGTCCAGTGACAGGAAACAATTTGGTGGTCCAGTTAGATAAGTAACCTTTGTCGAAAATACGTTTGATTGTGCCAATACGCACCCAATCTCCTGATGCCAACACTTCACCTTTCTTGGGGACAGTCGCCGTCCGTGACGTACCAAACAGTCGCTCAAAGACAGTCACTTCGTTGTCGGGAGTCACTTCTTGGGGGGAGCGTCCAACGCTACGATGGTAAGATTGGTTGTACGCTTTGAGCAGGTGCGGTAAGACGTCGATGTACTCGAGAATGTGTTGATTCGCAAATATTTCCACATACGTTCCTTCAAGATGCGTTGAAAACATTCTACGATGCTGGCTTTGTTTTCGGGATTCTCAGTGGTGAAAAAATGAATATCACGTCTCTTTAATTCTTTTTGGATGGCTTGTTTCAGAAATTCGGTGTCTTTGTCGGTTTGCCATCAAAGAGGGTGACGACCGCTTTGTTTCAACACCGGTTTGCTGGCTTGCACTAATTCAGTGCTCGATTTGCAAATCAATGGCACAACCCAAGCAAATTTGGAAAAGACGTCGATGACACAAAACAAATATTTGTAGCCACGATCGTAGGTGGCCAAATGAGAGATATCGGCTAAATCGGCTTGCCATTAATGATCGATGCCCTCCACTCATGTGCGACTTCTGGAAACTTTTCGTCGAATGGATTTGTGTAAGTTGTACGTGGCTTGTTCTTGTAACCATCGTTGCACCTGAGGTAAACGGATACTTTTCATTCGAGTTTGGCAGCACGATACAATTTCTGAACTCCTCCGTAACCTGCAGGATGGGATCGATCGTAGCAACTGCTGGATAACACCTCCATTTTTTAGTAGGGTATCCACTCTTCACTGATGCTACTCTAAAATGGGACGAGGGGATGGTTTAGAAACGGCTTTACGTGTCCGATGTACCACGGGAGTAGAAGTTGAAGATAGTGTTGATGGTGGTGGTGGTAATGGAATGGATTTTGTCTTCTTTTCTTTATCACTTCTGATTTCCCTTCTTTCTTTTTGCCTTCTGTCGAAGGAGGAGTGGACATCATCTTTTTAACCCAATCTTTAAGTTCATCTCGTTGGGGTGTAGGGAAATGGGTCAACAAGGACGCTGCAATCTTACTAGGGATGGCAGCTGCTGACGGTGTTTGAAAGACTTCTAGTGCCTCTTCTTCCTCAGGCATCCGTGGGGCTGCGTCTGTCTTGACCGCTGTGGGTGGTGATAGTGTTTGTAATGGGCTTTTCATCAGGGTCTTAAAATCTTTCAGAGTTGGCAGAGCTATTTTCTCTAAAACTTTCTGGTGAAAGAGTTGCAGTCGTTGCAACAGTTGACCGTCCCGTTGAGATTTTTCCGTTGCTGACAAATCCCTGCGATCCTTCAACGATTGCAATTCGTGTTGTAACTGGGACATCTCGGCAAAATGAGGATTGGGAGGTAAATGCGGGGTCCGTTGGTTTTGCCAAAGATGGTATTCCATCCATCGTTTGTAAGGCACTAAAGTCAGTTTTCGTCCTTTAATCAGATTTGAAGGGTCACGTTTGAGATCTTTTGATTCCAGACAGCCCTTTTATCTTCTTGGACTTTTTGTTACCTTCATCCCAGGATTCCTCCCATCGTTCCCAATACTCGTTTCAGGAAGAGTCCTCCTATTGTTCCCATTATTCCTTTGACATTAGGTCCTAACAGTGGTACAAATCCTCCGCGTTCCACCAACATCTTTTTCTTTTGACGAATGGATATATTTTTTGGACCATTTGGCGAAGAACGTGTCGATGCTTGGCTCAGCATTCTTTCTGATGTTTAGAAAAAGGTATCGTGCCTCTCAGAACATTCAGACAACATTTGCGCACGGTAACGATGACATGTTTGGAAGCGATTTGAATGAGTTGTTTTCGCATGGGTGGAGGAGCTTTGGACAGAACGGACAACACATCCCAATGTTTAGCTAAACGAGGAGACTGTCCATTCCTTTTATTTCCTTTTCTAGCAAGAGAATGGTGTGCACTTCTTTTAGGGGACATCTTTGTTATTCAGGAGCAAACAATACGCTAAATTCCATGGCTTGCCATGCGTCCTTGTATCTTTTTTTTGAACTAGCGCTTCGTCAAAACTGTGACAACTTTTCCCCCAAAATCGCTAAACAATCCTCCTCTTTGGTGACTTCTCTTTTTCTTTGGACGAGTGTGTCTTTTTTGAGGGTGACGTCGATGCTTGGCTAAGAGTTTTTTCGGATGTCGGGTCAAACGAAGAGACTGTTCTTTTTTTTCCTTTTCCTTTCTGGACAGGAGAACGACGATAGTGGTAGTGGTGTGCAATTCTTTGAAGGGACATCTTTGGGCGTTCAGGAGCACAAAATCACTGATCCCCATCGTTTACGTCAGGTCAGTATCAACTTGATGACAGGCACGCGTCGTGGAGGACAGTTCTTTCTTGGAGAAATCCAGTAAACTCTGTAACATGCCCGAAATCTCTTGCACTTTGATTTTGGGGGCACGTATTTTGTAAGCAGGTGCCACTGCCTCTAAAGAGGAAGAAGGTGTCACCGCTGGAGGAGAAGTTCTTGGAGACACGGGTTTCCACTGCCTCATCAAATTAGGAAGAACATGTGTCAAATTGGGTTTGGCTAGCATCACCAGCAACGGAGAAGTGGAAGAACCTGAGGCCACTGGAGACGTGGTCACCGTCGCTGCAGGTCGTGCTTTTAGAAGCTGTTTTCTGTGGGATTTTCTTTTTCTTTTTCTGGTGACTTTCATTTTTTGAGGCAGTGACCTGGTCTTGATACTGCTGCTCTTTTTCTTCTGTGTACATCGGGGAGTTGTTGTTTTCTTGGGGAGGACTTTGGGGGCATTAGGATCCCATTTTAAGAGGGAGCGAATGATGACACCTCCTAGAGAACCGCTTCCTCCAGGTTTCAAAATGATTTGCTTTTTGGTTTGAGTGTCGATGCGAGAATCGGCCAGTTGTTTCTGTCAAAAAAGAATTTGGTTTGATGTGGAATGTGAATGGTACTATGCAGTAATTGACATGCTGTCACCGTAAATTGTCGTAAGACTTCTTTGAGACTGGCTTCTAAGACACGAGCACGTATTTGTCTATTTTTGTCGCGACTGATGTAGAAGGCACGAATCAATTTGATGGGAAGATGAGACTGAAGGGACGTCATGTTGACGCTGTGTGAGACAGACCCAAAGTGACCGAGGTTTTTATAGACTTTGTTGTTGTTGTTGTTGTTGTCAAGCCGACAACGGGGACGTGTACACGACAGGCCCTCTGTCTTGGCCCCAGTGGTGAAACAGATGGGTACGAAATCGAAAATAATCGAAAATAGTGGGTTTTAAATCCACGAGTAAATATGCTTGTGGGGTTTAAGTGGCATCGTCGTACGCATGAGTCAGCCAAGGCGTTCCTGTTTGGCTAAGACTTGCACTTGCGATTTATCTCTAGGGCTTTTAAACAAGACCACGTAATGACCATTGAGACTGATGGAGCGATGGGCTATACTTTGTTGAAACAAATTTTGGGTGATGTAAATGACATTGGCATTACGATGATACCCTTTGCGCGTAAACCAGTTTAATTTCTTATTCGTCTTCTCCTAACATGTCGTCGAAGATGACCAGATGGTTTTGACTGGGGTCAAACACGATCCCGTCGTCTTCACCAGGAATGTCGTCCATAAACACGATGGAATCACCTTGACTTTCTCGCAGAAGGCTGTACGCCGATTGCCACTCTTTGTAACACCACACGATGCGTTGAGGTGGACAATCGATCAAATGATGTTTATGTTCGATCAAACGTTTGACACATTCGGTTTGCCTGAACCGCTGAATCCAGCAATTAACAAGTTAAAGGGATGGCGAAGATACAAGGCCTCCCAACTGGCACGATCTACGTTTTCGTCGATGACTTTGAAAGTGGAGGAAGAGGGAGCAGAGACAGTAGAGGAAGCCATAGTAGTGCAGGGAATGTCACTTTTGACACGAAGACAGACAAGACGAGAGTTTTTATACTTTTTTCAGGACACGGTTATTGCAAACTTTAAAGCTGAACACGAAAGACAAAAATACATAAAAGTCAAATGGTTAAGCACATGAATAAAATACACATCAAAACGATCAAAGTGGAATATACAACATTTTTGGTGACCAAGTTTTGGTGTCCTAGGGAGAGTGTGTAATGTTCTTAGAGCCTCTACACTTGGCACAGTCACACAGGGGTCCTTCCAGAATAACCTTTCGGGAATGTCGATGACAGTCCTGTCCTGAAGGGAGTGGTTTTCCTCGATGACGGGTTCTTCTTCTGGCACTGGCACTAACACAGGTTTAAGAGTCACCTTTTTCACCGGGCACTTTAAATTCAATTTTTCCTTTTAAATGCATAACACAAATGTTGGGCAATGTAAGCCACTTCTTTTGCCCAAGCCTAGAAACCCCAACTTTTGCAGTCACGTACATCTTTCCAGTGAGAGTGTAAGTCACAAACTATACACACATCTTCGTAAGCATCCGGAGTGGCTAAAATTTCACAAAGAAACTTTTCTTCAAACAGAGGTCGAAAAGTTTGCAGATGAAAGCGCAATGCCTTTAACAGAACCAGTTTCTCGTGCTCATTTAAAGGAAATACCATCATGTTTTGAGTGGTATGTACTGTTCGTAAAAAGTGCACAAGGAATCGGCTGGTAAACGAATCATAGAAAGCAAGTCACTAAGACACACACCACACGTCGACCCCTATTCAATGGACACAGTCCTTGTAAATGCGATGGTAATCCTCCACCTTTTGAATACTGTCATCGATTTCCTTCCACGTAATCTGTTGTATCACGAATGATAAAGGTCTTTGCATGGTAACCCGTTTTTATACCCTCTTTGGTGTAAGGTTATAAGTGTACTTTTTGAACACCATCGGTTTTATCTTAGTTCCGTACCAATATTGTTTAGTTACTAACTCACATACCACACGTCGAATATAAGTTTCCTCTTGAACCAAAAGGAATAGTTCTTGTAAAGATTTCTTGTAATCCTCTAACTCGTCCTTTGGAATTCGGTGTATTAGGATCACCTTGTAAGTAGAATGAGTGGCATCCAAAACTTTATGAATCTCACGTCATTCATCAATGTCTGACCAATGGAAAGTTTCACATGAATCAGTTCTCTTATACCATTCAGGTACCAGTGGTTCCAACATCGGTGACGTAACAGATGCAATTGTTCTGTGCGTTTCACTTGTACTTTGACCAGCTCTCGGTAAATGCATTCTCTCTGTTCCAGAGGTAGATTCTGAATGTTCTTTTCTAAGCTAGACATTCACAGCAGAAAAAATGTCTTTCATTTGTCAGAGGTAGTAAGTGTACTTTTGCACAGAGCTAATCGTACTCCAGTAGCGAATCCAAATCTTTTAGTCACTAGTTCACACACTACACATCAAACAGAATTTTCCTCTACAGACAAAATATGAGAGCGTAAAAGATTTTGGTAATCCTCTAACTTTTCCTTTGGAATTCGTTGTAGTACGGCCACGCTGTAAGTAGTAGCATGAGTAGCAACCAAAGTCTTCTGGACCTCATCCAACTGAACAATGTCTGACCACTGGAACGCTTTCACATGAATCAGTCCTCTAATAGCATTCAGGTACCAGTGGTTCCAACATCGGTGACGTAACGGATGCAATTGTTCTTTGCATTTCACTTGTATTTTGACTAACTCTCGGTAAATGCGTTCTCTCAACTCCACAGGCAAACCACGAATGTCCTCTTGTAAAATATCCATCCAGGGATTACTGAGATTGTACCACTAAAGGTAGGTAATGACAGCTTGGAGACCATTGAGCATGTTCTAGGTAAGCGAAATCTTTCTGTTCCAACTCGTGAAGTGACACACCACAACTGAAGCACTTGACTTTATCCCCTTCGCTCAAGTACATAAATCTGGCTCTGGCTAATTCTTCGAGGGTAGGTCCTCCCAGATATTTAGGCAATTTTCCTTGGAAGGTTTGGAATCGCCTTTCAAAGTCGCAGTATTCTGCAATCGCACAGGGAACGAATATTCATCTTTCACAGGTTCATTTCGATTAGGGTACGGTGAAATCCTCAGGAGTTTATTCAGGGTTGGATGACATCCGTAGGGTGGTAGCCGCATGGTTTCGCGTGGAGGATGACATTAACCATGAAAACCAGTAAAGGGAAAAGGTGTACGATAACGAGTGGCATCGCTCTCGCATCCGTCAGGTTGACACACACAGCATCACTTTCCATGGTAGGTATGGTAGTAGTAGTCAAAGCAAAACTCCCATGATGTGGTACTGAATCGCTAAGGTCACAGCGTACGGCATCCCTGCAATCGCAAGGCACAGCATCGCACTCCACTTGAGAATCACTGAACTTGAATGGTGTTGTCTGTTTGTTAGCATTCATCTTTCTCGCTTGGTGTTAGTAGTTAAAATGAACTATCGGTCTTGGACGTTGTCCCTTTTTATACTAGTCGTGATGAAGTCTCGAGCTTGTACATCGTTCCTCTTTTATGCCTAGTTTTGGAAGTCTTCCTTTTTTTTTCTTCCTGGACAACGGTACTACCTACTTTAAGGTACCGTCATACCTGAACCGTAGTGTGATGGGTGGAAAGGCCATAGAAAGATAAGGACAGTGCGGTGACCATCGAGTATGTTCCAGAATAGCTGAATCTTTATAGATACATCGATCCACACGCAATCTCAGACCACAACTGAAACACTCTACTACGTATCCTAATCCAGTCTCAGGTCCCAAGATGACAAATCCTGTTCTAGCTAAAACATTCGCAGTAGGTAATCCCTCCCTATCCGTGGGTCATTTTTGAAACGTTTCCAATCGACTGGCACAATTACAATAATCAGGCAAGAAGACAGGAAAATGGTATAGTTTGAAGTTGGAGTTTTCAGTGGGTCTCTCACTCAATTCTTGAGGTGTCGAGTCATCCTTATTGTTGGTGGTCATTTTTTATACCAGCGTGTCCGTACGGTAAAGTGAAGTGGTTGGAAAGCCGTACTCGCTTCTAGTACACGATTTGATAGACTTTTTGCAAGGGCTGACTGGCGATTTGGTGTGTGGGTAAATGTACAATCTTGTGAGGTTGGTAGGTGGTCACTCTCTAACTTCGATCTTCTCCAGACTGCAAGGCATCTTAAAATACGCCAAAATTCACCACTCGACCGGAGCGATAATTGAGAGTCAATCCTTTCACTTTACACTCCGTGTGCACTTCTCCTTGTGGGTCACGGAATTCGTAACCGTAATTTTTTGGACCGCCACTAGCAAAACTTAGAATCTTGTCGTCGGGGTGCTCATCCGTCCAGGCTCCTAAACGGTCTCCTTCATTGACACGGTGAGGTTGACCTAGGCGATCGATGTAGATGTAACTGTCCGTGTCAAAGTACAGTACACGATCTCCTAGTTGGTATAACGCTTCGTACAATTTTAAACAAGCATTGGCTGTCACGTAGGCCGCAATGATGACATTTACAAATTCGTCATCTTCTACAAAGTGCAGTTCTTCTTCGTAATTCACTAAGATCAAGTCCTCACGAACGACGCCCACGTGTTTCATGTATTTGGTTTTGTCGTGAATCATCTGGAAGTAGCGGAAAGGTTCTGTCAAATACTCCCTCTTGGGTAAACACGGTCATTAAGCCATTTTTTCCACAAGCAATTAAACATCACTTTGGCCAACGATCGCCTTCCTTCGTTTAGCTCCACGTGGTCTAAAGTGATGCCTTCCTGATTAAAGTATTTCTCTTTGAATTTCTTTTAGTCTTCGGGAGTGTGACACCATGAAGGATAGCCGCTGGCTTCTTGTTTCAGGTTCATAAAGGTATCCAAGTAGTCTGCGAAAATGCCTTTCTGAGTCTCGTCACCCTTATCGTATTTTTTTTGTCTTGGGAAAGTGGTAAATGTCGTACACTTCTAAGAGCTGGTATCCTAGGTCCAAAGATTCAAACAATTCCACGCTGACCCACGTTCCCGTCAAGCCGCATTCTTCTTGAGTGTGCTGACAAGGTCCGTCTTGGTTGCACGTTTCGGCACAAGTACGACACAAGGGAAACATAAGTTCTTCTTGCCAATAGTGAGGTAAAACGGGAATGTACAAGTCCGTGGGAGGCAAGACTTTGCACTTGATCAATCCTTCGTACTGTCGAATGTTTTCCAGGTTGATGTGTTCCGTCAGCAATTGTGGGTGCCCTGCGGAAAAGTGTCAATATTTGCACACATAAGGATACAACGAACACACGTCCAAGTATTTGATTTCTTCATCTTTCTCCTCGTTGCCTTGGTAGAGCAAACAGGTGGCATTCGTCCGTCCTCCGTACAAACTGTACCGCGGGTTCAGTGGGTCCACCAGCTTGTAACTTTCCACGATGCGTTAAACTCGGGATCGGTTTTCAATCGGTGATCGTACTCGTGTTTCCACATTTCCACCACTTGGTATCCTTGCTGTTCTAACTTTAAGCGCCGCTGAGAAGTGGCCTGCTACAAGTGTTCCTTGGTATGTTGTAAAACTTGATTTTTAGTGCCACGTTGAGGGTAAAAGATGGGGCATCCGTGAAATAAGCATCCGTTAGACTGGTACACGAGCTTGGGATTTTCTAAGTCCCAACCATCCACCTAATACATTACGATGATCTTTTCGCCTCCTCCATTGCGGGTGTGTTGCATCCATTTGTCATCCTTGTCGCACAAGTAATGTAGCCAGCATAAGGCTTTGACCGAATATTGACGTTTGACAAAGTTCGTCGTTTGAGGGCTTACGATGGCCACGGTGTTTTCGGGCATGAATCGTTGACGGTACACTATGGAACGCGCTTTGGCAATCGTGCATGCCTCTTTCAAAAGGATCGATCCCTCCGTGCTCCATGAATAATTCTCGAAATTTTCCACAGCAACGCCGTAAAGTGTTCACGTCGGAACGACAATACATTAACATTTCTCCCTGAAAGTCGAAAGGGTCCGAGGCGTGAGTGTGGTACCAAGCATTTCATTTTTCGGTACGCTTGATGTCGGGGTCATAGTAGTGAGCCTCAGGCAAATGGGGTCGAACGGTGTGTTGATTGGCTTCGGTATTGAAAAAGTGCGGACAATAGCCTTTGGCCATTTCTGTCATTCCAAACGTTTGAGGCATTCGGCTCAAAGGCATGGCCAAGTAACTCATCGAATCTTTAAACTGCACTTGTCCCACTTGCATGGAAATGATTTTGGCTCCGTTCAA
>JAECUM010030139.1:0-23115 GCA_016617855.1 Megalonaias nervosa
TATATATATATATATATATATATATATATATATATATATATATATATATATATATATATATATATAGTTCCTACTCAAACTATGCACATCTTGAAATCATTATGTCATTGTCAGACTGTGGATAGCTTTTAATATAACTCATTGCATACTTTTCTGGGCTATATTTATTAAGAAGAAAAGAAATAAAAGAAATACACAGAATAAAGAAGAAAATAAATATAGAGATCAGATATAAATGTAACATGTGGACATGTATGACAGGAGTACACGTCTTTTTATACAAGAAGATTTAAATATTAAAAAGATTTTGTCCTAACCTAATCAGGGTGACAAGTACATATGGAACAATCCAAGGAAAATTGCATGTGTCATATGAAATGAAAGTTACAGAGCTAATAGCTCTGTCAAATGAAAATTGACATAATGTTTGTTCACGCACAAGTATACTTTGTAGACGTAAAATGAGTCTTTCACTTGTTGTATAATAACCGTTTGCAATACAATTTTGGGTTCTAGAAGAATATGCAAACACATTAAATCACATAAATACCAGTTTCAAACATGCTGATTAACCTTCATGAACAATAAACTCAGATGATAGCTTTCTTACGCCGTATGTTGTTAAAACTTCACTTAACTTTTGTTTATATCCTAGTATTAAAGAACATCGATATTAATGAAATATACCAACGTGAATTAACTTTATCTGATTTATTTAATTTTACGAAAACTACAAACACATCTATTCCCTATTGGTTCATTCTTATAAACCGAATATATCTGTCACAAAAAAAGAATTCGTAAGAAATGTTTTTATAATTGAAAGTTGTGACAGATTTTTCCAATTATTTCTCAGACAACTTTCCTCTAAGCCGTGCACGTTTTTCATCTACAAGTCCCTCTAATTGTCGACGTTTTATTTACAATGTTTGTTTTTGTTTTGTTTTGTTTGTTTTGTTCTTTTGTTTTTTTTTGTTTTTTTTTCTTTTTTTGTTTTTGATTTTCTTTTTTTCATTTTCTGCTTTGGTCCATTTCGCATAAACTTGTAAAATATTGATCTCCAGTTTGCTAAAGACCGATTGCGATGGATTTGAAACGTCTCAAATGCAGTTCCTTTATACTTCAAACCTTGTGCCCAGTTATTATTAATGACAAAGAGACATACGAAGTGGACTTGATTCGATAGCTACTGAGACACTGCCAATTTAATAAGATGGTGTTCGGTTGTAAAGACTAGAAAATGGTGAATAAATGAAACAAAAATCACTCTTCATATGTTACTCTGATATTTTATTTAAAATGGTGGAGAGCAAAGAAACGCAGCAGAGGTCTTATGATCGTTCAGCATTTTTAGTGTTTTATTTATTTCTGGTTTTTACAATCCAGGATATATGACGGTAATTAGCGCGGTAGTCATATGATTAATACGTTCATATTACCTATTATATCTATTCCATCCGATAGAAATTTATTTCACAAAAGGTCGGCACCAAATTCCCGTTTTATATTTGTTTTCATATATATTAAGTGTTTTGTAGATTTATAGGTTCAAGGCTACACTGCTTGACTCAATGTAATAGTTTATATATATATATATATATATATATATATATATATATATATATATATATATATATAGTTCCTACTCAAAATATATATCTCTTGAAATCATTATGTCATTGTCAGACTGTGGATAGCTTTTAATATAACTCATTGCATACTTTTCTGGGCTATATTTATTAAGAAGAAAAGAAAGAAAAGAAATACACAGGATAAAGAGGAAAATAAATATAGATAGAGATGAGATATAAATGTTACATGTGGACATGTATGACAAGAGTACATGTCTTTTTTATACAAGAAGATTTAAATATAAAAATGATTTTGTCCTAACCTAATCAGGGTGACAAGTACACATGGAAAAATTCAAGGAAAATTGCATGTGTTATATGCAATGAAAGCTACAGAACTAATAGCTCTGTCAAATGAAAGTTGCCATCAGTTTCTTCACGCACAAGTAGACTTTGTAGATATAAAATGATTCTTTCACTTGTTGTATAATAACCATTTGCAATACAATTTGGAGTTCTAGAAGAGTACGCAAACACATTAAATCACATAAATACCAGTTTCAAACATGCTGATTAACCTTAATGAATAATGAACTCAGATGTTAACTTTCTTAAACCGTATTTTGTTAAAACTTCCCTTAACTAGTATTAAAGAACATCGATATTAATGAAACATACCCACGTGAATTAACTTTATCTGATTTATTCAATTTTACAAAAACGACAACCTCATCTATCCCAAATTGGTTTATTCTTATAGACCGAATAATATTTGTCCCAAAAAAGAATACATAAGTAATGATTTTATAATTGAAAGTTGTGACAGATTTTCCAATTATTTCTCAGACAACTTTCCTCTAAGCCATGCACGTTTCTCATCTACAAATCCCTCTAATTGTCGACTTTTTTTTCAATGTTTTTTCAATTGTTTTGTACTTCGGTCCATTTCGCAAAAACTTGTTAAGGAGTGATCTCCAGTTCGCTAAAGACCTGTTCTGATGGATTTGAAACGTCTCAAATGCAGTTCCTTTATACTTCAAAACTTGTGCCCCGTTATTTATAATGAACAAAAGACAGATGCAGTTGACTTGATTCGTTAGCTACTGAGATATTGCCAATTTAATAAGATGGTATTGGTTGGTGAAGACTAGAAAATGGTGCAGAAATGAAACAAAAATCACTCTTCATTGATATTTTATTTAAAATGGTGGAAAGCAAAGAAAAGCAGCAGAGGTCTTATGATCGTTCAGCATTTTTAGTGTTTTATTTATTTCTGGTTTTTACAATCCAGGATATATGACGGTAATTAGCGCGGTAGTCATATGATTAATACGTTCATATTACCTATTATATCTATTCCATCCGATAGAAATTTATTTCACAAAAGGTCGGCACCGAATTCCCATTTTATATTTGTTTTCATATATATTAAGTGTTTTGTAGATTTATAGGTTTAACACCATTTTTCAACACATGATAGGCAATATATGACGATCAGTATAACTGGTGGAGAAGGAACACGAGGAGATCCCGTGAAAAACCACCTAACCAAGGGAAGCTACTGGCAAACTCTCGCACATACACAAGATGGCCGATCCGACACTGTAACTCAGATGACACAAGTGAGATGCCAGTGGTGTGTAAAGGCGGGCGCCTTAGATTATTTAGCCTCCAATGGTCTCAGAGAATCTATGAAAGGTGACGAATAGCAGAAATTCTTTTAATTTTAAAACTCCTACGTTAATTGAGAGAGGCCCGTCTTGGTTGTGGAACTGCATGTTTCGTCATTAATTTAGGTCACACATAAATAAAAGGTTCATGTTATGCTTTTCTCGTCATAGAATGTTGCGGTACATGTGAGAGACCGATACACCTTTAAGTAGAATGACTGATTTATGCAATTTAAAAATGTATTCTTACATATCCAAGGGACAGTCTATTTATAGCCTATGGTATGCTGAAAAATGGCTTTATTACATGACAAAAAGCTCCTTACCTTCAATTAAATGTCCGGAACAGGAATATATCAGTCTGAATTTTCTTCTGGCGTTTTCTTTGTATCTTTGCTATTGGAAGAGCCAAACTATTTACGTCTTATTTACTTATGAACAGTTCACGTGATCGTAAGGTGCATATAGCGCCCCCTTGTATAAACATGCAGTATCATGCAGTAAGTATAGTGCATGTCGAGACAAAGAATAAGATCATACTATCTGAGATTTTCACTTTCGGTATACATTATATAGTCTGAGGATTAATAAATCACCTTTTTATAGTTGTACAATACAAATATTCCTTGACACCACGAGCACTTTGTATATATCTCTTTGTGTTTTAGATACCGATGTACACTATGCAATATACTATTTAACTTATCCTGAAGAAACAAGAAAATCGGAGGTTAAAATGACTTGCTATAACACTGAAGAGCAACACTGGCTAGTTGACTTGTTTTTGTTACTTTGTAAGGTTTCCAGGTATTCGCTAACATATTCAAATGAAGGTAACATTCTTAGACTTTTACACTATTATATCTGATTTTATTCTATCCAACTGCGACAAGCCCAGGTTAGAATTATAGCTGCGTTGTAAAGTTCAGAATAACGGGATCACCCCATATTTACAGTAAACCAGGAGCCACGGTAAATGATTGTGATATGTAAGAGGTATGCAACAGTTCATAAAACCATTGGTATTGACTTAATATGGAGTATACTTCCTTGCACAAATGTACCCGTACCCATTTCCCTCTATTCATCATTGGTAACAATATTGTGTAATTTTAATAAATATATGAGTCACTCAGTGCAGTAGATCTGTTATAAGATTGTTTCTTTAAATTATCAGCATATTATTTGTTGTTTATTGGGTCAATAATCGTAACGATCCCAAGGTTGTGATCCTAGATATCATAGTGTGCATAAGGGTATTCAAGTTGGATAATCAACATACAGTATGAGAGTTAAAATGCTTGGTGTGTCAAATAGTTTAGCGGATATAAAATCTCGCTTTTTTGCAGGGCATACAGCCTGATGAACCGTTATAATTTGATATATATTAAACTTTACTAGTATTGTATAGTCTAATGCTCATTCAGCTATAATAATTTGATTCATATGAAAGTTTCTAGTGTTCAAGGCTACACTGCTTGACTCAATGTAATAGTTTATATATATATATATATATATATATATATATATATATATATATATATATATATATATATATATATATATATATATATAGTTCCTACTCAAAATATATATCTCTTGAAATCATTATGTCATTGTCAGACTGTGGATAGCTTTTAATGTAACTCATTGCATACTTTTCTGGGCTATATTTATTAAGAAGAAAAGAAAGAAAAGAAATACACAGGATAAAGAGGAAAATAAATATAGATAGAGATGAGATATAAATGTTACATGTGGACATGTATGACAAGAGTACATGTCTTTTTTATACAAGAAGATTTAAATATAAAAATGATTTTGTCCTAACCTAATCAGGGTGACAAGTACACATGGAAAAATTCAAGGAAAATTGCATGTGTTATATGCAATGAAAGCTACAGAACTAATAGCTCTGTCAAATGAAAGTTGCCATCAGTTTCTTCACGCACAAGTAGACTTTGTAGATATAAAATGATTCTTTCACTTGTTGTATAATAACCATTTGCAATACAATTTGGAGTTCTAGAAGAGTACGCAAACACATTAAATCACATAAATACCAGTTTCAAACATGCTGATTAACCTTAATGAATAATGAACTCAGATGTTAACTTTCTTAAACCGTATTTTGTTAAAACTTCCCTTAACTAGTATTAAAGAACATCGATATTAATGAAACATACCCACGTGAATTAACTTTATCTGATTTATTCAATTTTACAAAAACGACAACCTCATCTATCCCAAATTGGTTTATTCTTATAGACCGAATAATATTTGTCCCAAAAAAGAATACATAAGTAATGATTTTATAATTGAAAGTTGTGACAGATTTTCCAATTATTTCTCAGACAACTTTCCTCTAAGCCATGCACGTTTCTCATCTACAAATCCCTCTAATTGTCGACTTTTTTTTCAATGTTTTTTCAATTGTTTTGTACTTCGGTCCATTTCGCAAAAACTTGTTAAGGAGTGATCTCCAGTTCGCTAAAGACCTGTTCTGATGGATTTGAAACGTCTCAAATGCAGTTCCTTTATACTTCAAAACTTGTGCCCCGTTATTTATAATGAACAAAAGACAGATGCAGTTGACTTGATTCGTTAGCTACTGAGATATTGCCAATTTAATAAGATGGTATTGGTTGGTGAAGACTAGAAAATGGTGCAGAAATGAAACAAAAATCACTCTTCATTGATATTTTATTTAAAATGGTGGAAAGCAAAGAAAAGCAGCAGAGGTCTTATGATCGTTCAGCATTTTTAGTGTTTTATTTATTTCTGGTTTTTACAATCCAGGATATATGACGGTAATTAGCGCGGTAGTCATATGATTAATACGTTCATATTACCTATTATATCTATTCCATCCGATAGAAATTTATTTCACAAAAGGTCGGCACCAAATTCCCATTTTATATTTGTTTTCATATATATTAAGTGTTTTGTAGATTTATAGGTTTAACACCATTTTTCAACACATGATAGGCAATATATGACGACCAGTATAACTGGTGGAGAAGGAACGCGAGGAGATCCCGTGAAGAACCACCTAACCAAGGGAAGCTACTGGCAAACTCTCGCACATACACAAGATGGCCGATCCGACACTGTAACTCAGATGACACAAGTGAGATGCCAGTGGTGTGTAAAGGCGGGCGCCTTAGATTATTTAGCCTCCAATGGTCTCAGAGAATCTATGAAAGGTGACGAATAGCAGAAATTCTTTTAATTTTAAAACTCCTACGTTAATTGAGAGAGGCCCGTCTTGGTTGTGGAACTGCATGTTTCGTCATTAATTTAGGTCACACATAAATAAAAGGTTCATGTTATGCTTTTCTCGTCATAGAATGTTGCGGTACATGTGAGAGACCGATACACCTTTAAGTAGAATGACTGATTTATGCAATTTAAAAATGTATTCTTACATATCCAAGGGACAGTCTATTTATAGCCTATGGTATGCTGAAAAATGGCTTTATTACATGGCACAAAGTTACTTACCTTCAATTAAATGTCCGGAACAGGAATATATCAATTTGAATATTCTTCGGGTCTGTTCCTTTGTATCTTTGTTATTGGAAGAGCCAAACTATTTACGTCTTCTTTAATTATGAACAGTTCACGTGAAGTACCTTCAGCATCAGCAGAATCTATACCACGTCTTTACAGATTTCAGAAAGGCCTTTGATAGGGAACGGCATGCAGCCTTATGGGCTACTGTGAGGAAGTTCAACATCAGCTCAAACCTGGTGCAGGTTGTTGAGCACCTCTATGACAAAGCCTCCAGTGCTATCGTCATTAATGGCAGTAGAGGAGATTGGTTTCGAACAACAGTTGGAGTCAGACAGGGATGTATACTGTCACTTCCACTCTTCAACATTTTCCTGGAAAGGATCATGGAGGATGCCTTGCATTATCACAAGGGCACTGGCAGCATCGAGGGGCGAACAATCACCAACCGTAGCTTCCCAGATGATATTGATGGTTTAGCAGGAGATGAAAAAGAACTGGCTGACTTGGTTGAACGCCTGACACAAGATCTACAGCATACGGTATGATGAGTTAGCGCCGAAACACCCAAACTGATGACAAACAACACCAATGGCATCAGTACAGAAATAAATGTCAATGGACAGAAGCTGGAAAGAGTCACAAGCTTCAAGCATTTGGGATCAATTATTACAGATGATGGCTCCAAACAAGAACTACTTTGCAGGATTGCCCAGACAACAGCGGCAATAACAAGGTTGAGACCAATATGGAAAGATACCAACATTGCTTTTGGTTCCAAAATAAGGCTGATGCACTCGATTGTCATATTCATCTTTTTGTATGCTTGTGAAACATGGACGCTCACATCGGATCTACAAAGAAGGATTCAAACCTTAGAAATGAGATGTTACCGCAAAATCTTGGGCATCTCATATATTGACAACGTAACCAACGAAGAAGTCCACAACAGGATCCAACGAGCCATCGGATCCTATGAATATTGACCACAGTAAAAGAAAGCGCAAACTGAAGTGGTACGGTCATGTCTCAGGATCATCTGGACTGGCAAAAATAATCTTGCAAGGCACAGTGTGTTGGTGCAGAAGAAGAGGCAGACAGAAAAAGAAGTGGGAAGACAACAATAAGGAGTTGACAGCCATGGGATTTGGAGATTCACAGAAGTCAGTAGAGAACAGGGAAGGATGGATAGAAGTAGTTATAAAGCCAACTGTGGTACCCCAACGATCTCTTAGATTATAGGATTGATGATGATGACGATGATGAATTCCAAGAGTTCTATCACAAGTCATAAAAATTGAATATTCGTGTAAAAGGAAATTCGCTCCAAAAGATGCTAAAGTATTTAGTATATAATTTTAACCTTCTTAATTTTATCTGGCTTATGCTTATACAGCCCTGGAAGTAAATAAAATAAAAATTAATAACAAAGTCCTAAATAACTACTATTTAGAAGTATACTGTTGTGCTCACTGGAGCATAAAAAAGTCTTTAACCTACAAAATTTTGTCTATGTATCGCGAAAGGAATAAATCTAATTCCTCCATTTAGATGACTTGGATATTGAATATAAGAATTACAAGGCCACCACTGACTTATTTTCACCTTTATCGTTTGAGAAATAAATTACCCATTGCAAAATTTGTAAATACGTACGAAAATCAATTCATTAGTCACAAGCAGCTTGCTTGATGAAAATGGCGGAAGAAAGCAATGCCTGATGGTGTGTCTAACTTACGCTCGCTGATTCGTTAATTGATCAGCATGATTGACAAGTGGCGATAGGTCAGTTATTAATGAAACCGCTAAACAATGGCGGTAAAATTCGGTGATTGCGAATATGGCAATGGTAAGTGCAGAACGTGCGTGACGGTGGCTGTTTTTCCCGTCACTGCTTGCTCGAGCCACTTCAGTTCCATGGTTGATTCATGTGTTTCGTATATGTAATTAAATTGCTTGTGTGTTAGTTTTAAAATTATTTTTTTATTTTATTTTTGTTTCATTACATTTTATTGTAATGATTATTTTCACGGGATTCGATATTTTCTTTTAGTAATGTTGTTTATCTAAGACGTAAAAGCTGTTACATGAGTAAAATTTTTAGTTCACTTTGGTCCGCGGTAGTCTATGCGCTACGTGAAACCGATTGTCTATTGCCAAGGTCATTTCGTCTAGTCTGAATAAATAATGTTTTATTTTTAAATTTATTTCAGAGTGAGAGTAGATAGGGATTATTGATACGTGACAAATTACATTTTTCTTATTGCGTTGTTCAAGTGTTAAGAGACCACGTAGTCTATTTCGCGAGAACGGGATGATAATTCGGGTGGATATAATACCCTTTCTGAGCGCTTGTCAGTCAGATGTATTTCTGAAACCTTGAAGGCTGGATAGGTATTTACTGTTGAAACCAGATTGTTTTTGAAGTTCATTTCTTTTTGGAATTTAATAATTTATTCTCTAGAAAACCAAACTAGTGTACTGTTTTATAAATTCTGGGAGAAAGAAATTCAGTGGAAATTTATTCTGGAATTATTCGGAAACATAAACTGTGATTCAATTGAGGAATTGTTTTTACTTGTACAAGGACCACATCTGACGTCATCGCCTTCCATATTGGAACGTCGTCGAGATTCGAACCTGGATTCTAATAGAACTATTTAGTGATCAGACTGGTAAGTTTTCATTCTTAGGATTTAATTTTGGATTATATTCACAAACCGTAAGTCCTATTTCCAATTTTTACATTGTTTTCTAGGGAAATAAATTATTTTGTTAAAATATACAAAGGTTGTTGACATCACCTAAATACGAAAGCAAGGGATTACTGTCACTTTACCCACGACTGGTGTCCCCCAAAAAGTTCGTTATGATTTTTATGTTTATTGTTTCGGTTATATTCTAGGAGATGATTTAATCATGGACTTGATTTGCAAGTAACAACCTCCTTTCTTCAAAAACAATATTTGGCTTCTTTGATAAAACAAATTTTGTACCGGGATTTTACAGCATTCAACATTGCGTACCTAGCTTTTACATGTCTTATGTTCACTGAACTTTGTATATTGCATATATATACATATATATGTGTGTGTGTGTTAGGTGTAATCCTAAGATTGAAAAATACAAGTCCTATCACTAAACAGTTCTAATAAAATCCAAGTTCGAATCTCGATTAAATTTCAATATGGATGCGATGACGTCAGAAGAGACCATTGTACTGGTTCTAACAGATCCTCGATTGAATCACAGTTTATGTTTCCGTATAACTCCAGAATAAATTTCCACTGAATTTCCTTGTCCCAGAACCTTTTATAAAACGATACACTTGTTTGGTTTTCTAGAGAATAAATTTTTAAATTCCAAAACCAAAAGAACTTCAAACTGGCAACAACAATTAGAAACCTCTTGAGCCCTCAAGGTTTAAAATACAACTGAATAAATTTAATACCATTTGGCTGTTTTAAGCCTCGATTTTAGGTCACATAGTACTTGTTGGATGCATGAACAAACTAGGGTCTGATCTAGACGACAGACCTTCACAACCCCACAAACCACTCCCGATCTAGAGAGCATATCTTCTCAACCAGTTCACCCATTCCACGCTTTGGAAAATTCACAGTCAGAGGGAAGTAAATGATAAAGTTTTATACGCTTATCTTTCGGCGGAGTGTATACAATTATCACTCTGTTTCTCCGCCTATGTCTCCGTCTGTTCAAAACTCTTTATAGTGTTTTGTTTTTTTTTGGTTTTTTTTTAATTTTTACCTTTTGGCACGATAACTTTAGTTTTCGGCTTCTACAGTGACCAAAATTAACAATGGCGATAGATCCACAGTCTTCGTGTCACTTGCGTTTTCCACAGTGATCTTCCTTAGAGTTTCATGCCTCTTCTGGCAAGGATACCTCCACCGCCGTCTGGTAGGCCATTTCTTCCTCATCTACAAGCTCTTGCAGCGCCGATCTCGATTGTGTCATTGGTGCTGTATGCAAGCGGTCGGGGATATATACTACTTCGTCTGTAGGTTTGGTTCGTTAAGGATAGAAGATATGTGCCCAAGTGAAGAATACTTCTTCGTTGGTGAGGAGCTTAGTCTGTCTGAATGTTCTTCCCATGTCCGTTTTTGTCGTCCTGAAGACAGTATGTGCTATCTCGGAATTTCGGACTTACGTTTGTCGAGATGGATGGCTCCCATAGCTTACTTGGAGGACTTCGTCTAGCCGTTCGTCCATATCGTCTTTCAAATGATATATACAGTGTTGTCGGATACTAGACAGACATCCTAACAACAAGTACGTTATTAATGCAATATACTGTATAATTTATAACCGACATTTGCTTTTGATTACTTTTGCTTTGTTAAAAACACTGACCACATGTTGTTGGTTAATAATATGTTTTTCAACAGGCATTAAATGCTTCAGAGAAGAAATAATTGGTGTTCACGTGTGTACATAGGACATACTGCCCTGTGTACACGTATGTAATCTTATATTTAGGTCTAATGTACTCTCGAACTTTTTTGTGATCAATTAACATACTTTTAGCTTTGTGGTATGGAATTAAGAAACTGTATAAAGCTGCAAAATTTAAGGCCACATGTAATGGATTGTGATGTAAATGATTGTGCATATGTGTATGAGCTTGTGTGCCAGTGAAAATCTGGAATATCGGCGAGAGTAGACATCAACATACCGGTGACACACTTCGATACAAGGACGTCCCCTTTTGTGTTAGTGTCAAAAAAAAGATTGCCCAGACCTCAAGTAATTACTAAAAAAAACAGTTGTGCTGAGCGTTACAGATCATATCCTCGTTTGGTCAGTATTTTTTTTTTATTGTACCATAAGTAACAATATATTCATCCCATATGCATCAGTCCAAAAACGTAGTAAATAGAAATAAAACGATTCACATTAGGTATGCAAGCAGAGACAAATATGTATCAGATATTTCCTTTTAACAGAATAAAGAAAATCGATTATGTTTTCTTAAAGAAAGTATTATACACTGAAATAAAAGCAGATAATTTAAGCATATATTTCATTAAGAAAACGAATATTCGATATATATCATGTGGACGACTATAAATATTAATTTGGATATTTTTAAGAAGAAATTTCTAAACAATATTGTTCTATTTTCTTCACATTGTTTTCTACTTGAACTTCGGAAAAAATTTCAATATAAACAGCCATAGGCTTCCTTGTATGTGCCCAGTCATGAAACTGTCTCAACAATATTGTAACTGTATGTAATTCTGTATGTATGTATGGATTTCAAGAAGGCATTTGACAGGGTATGGCATGCAGCCTTGTGGGCGACCATGACACTGTACAACATCAATGCCAACCTCATCACAGTAATAGAGCACCTGTATGACAAGGCCACCAATGCAGTATACTTCAATGGCAGCATAGGGGACTGTTCAGAACAACAGTCGGAATCAGACAAGGCTGTCTGCTCTCTCCCACACTATTTAACATCTTTCTGGAGAGAATCATGGCTGACGCGCTTGAAAAGCATGAAGAGACAGTCAGCATCGGAGGCAGAACAGTTACCAACTTACGTTTTGCCGACGACATTGATGGACTAGCAAGAAATAGCTAGCTTAGTAGAGAGCCTCGACAAAACCTCCGCAGCCTACGGCATGGAAATCAGTGCAGAGAAGACCAAACTGATGACCAACAACACCAAGGGCATCAGTACTGACATCAGGGTCCAAGGTACGAAGCTAGAAACAGTCCACAGCTTCACGTATTTGGGGGAAATTGTAACAGATGAAGGATCAAAGCCTGAAGTACTCTCCAGGATTTCGCAGACAACAGCAGCGCATACAAAACTGAAGCCCATCTGGAACGACAAGAACATCGCACTCAGTTCAAAGGTCAGACTGATGTACTCACTGGTTATCTCCATATTTCTCTACGCCTGTGAATCATGGACCATAACAGCTGACTTAGAGAAAAGGATACAAGCCACAGAGATGAGATGCTTCCGAAAGATCCTCGGCGTCTCATACAAAGATCGTGTCACCAACGAAGAAATACGGCAAAGGATCAGACAAGCCATTGGGCCTCACGAGGACCTCCTGAGCACAGTGAAAAAACGTAAACTGCAGTGGTATGGGCATGTCTCACGATCATCAGGACTTGCCAAGACAATCCTGCAAGGCATTGTACAAGGAAGAAGAAAGAGAGGCAGGCAGAGAAAGAGGTGGGAAGACAACATTCGAGAGTGGACAGGCTTGACATTGAGCGACTCAATGAGAAAGGCGGAAAATCGAGAGGAATGGAGGAAGCTGATTGTTTGGTCTTGTGTGGTGCCGCAACGGTCTACCAGACTACGGGACTGATGATGATGATGATGGTGATGATGTAATTCTTATACATTTTCATCACAGTCAAAACAGCTGCTCCTATATTCGATGTGTCTACCTTAACGTTGCAAACATGTGTCAGTTGTATTGTCCCATTTTTATAAACATTTTCGAGTCAACAGTAATATAAATAGACAAATTAAAAGTTCCTTACTTAAACTTGCTGAAATATTCCGCAGACCATAATTTTTAAACTCTGAAACTGAGATCGATTTTGGGTAAGTTCGGTAGTTATAACTGTTTATATTGTGGAGTGTATCTTCCCTGTGTCGCGATTGCCGTGGCTGGGAAGTATAACTATTAAATTTTCTGGTTAGTTGTACAAGCCGTCCGACTTTGTTAAAGTAAACAGAGTTGCAAAGATTTAAGTTTTGAAATAAACATGGGGTAAAGTTTTCAATCAACGTGGGGGCATTTTCATCAATTCTTTAACGTTTTGTCATAGATCCCTGAATCTTTTGTACTTTGCAATTTTGAACTGTGAATTCAAGATTGTAGCCGCAAAGTCCTCTCTCTCTCTCTCTCTCTCTCTCTCTCTCTCTCTCTCTCTCTCTCTGCCAAGTTTGGTGTCACTGTGTACGCAAACATCATCTGAGAAGCCACTGTCAAACATTCTGTCCAACATTTTGTTTTCAACCTCAACTTACTCTAATTTCTCGTCGGTATATGATACCGGTAGATACCGTGAAGTGCCCATACACTGCTTGTAGCTACTTATGTCAATATCCCATTATCCCCAACGGCAAAAGCCGCAATGTTCAGCACATATGACTGCATTTTTCCAAATTACAACCTTTATGAATAATGTAAAATGTATTGCAATTAATCATTCAAGATATTCTATAAGTGGGCTATAATTGAATCTTATAAATTATAAAAGTAGCTACAAACTATGACATTTTAGATGTGCGATATGGAATAACAAATTGAATATCCGTATCAGCTATGCAAATTAAAATGGGTATGTAATACAAATATGTATTATATAGTTTCATATTAAGACAGAGATGAAACTTCAGTTATGTTTCTTAATGGATAGACCTCAGATGGGGAAAAAATGCTAACTGAATAACTGGTTTTGTAAATATACTTAAAACACTTTGTTCTAGCAAATTGATATGATTTATGCACGTATTCTTGAGGAAAAAAGCTCTGACTGTACTGTTTATCTTTTATAAGAGCTATTTGTGTTTTAAAAATAAATACCGCAGTTATTCTAATAGGGTGTCTTTATTGGAGTAATATTAGCATTAGTACCATCGTCCTAACAATCCCGCAAAAACAGCCTAAAAATAGACTAGGGCCCCAGCAACAAGAATGAAATATAACAGTTAATCACGCATGTAACAGCTGATCCAATTCTGAAAGTTCCTTTCTTCATTGGACTAATAACGCACTGTTTGAATTTTTTTTACATACCATAATGGATATATAGTGATCTACAAGCCTCAATAGGTTAGGAATTTATGTTGCTCTGTAAGGGGAGTAGTGGTATTAGAAAGGGGGAATACTATTAGAATAATAACGGTATATCTCAAAATAAAAACGATTAAAATATGATTGTAGTAAAAATGTTCTATGTCAATACTGCTGTTGTTTGTTGCCAGACATTGTTGGTGTAATTAGAATTTTCGCTGTGATAGCAACAACGGTGACTGTATTATTGCATGCAGTTTTACAGCTTTCAAGTTTAATACTAACACCACCACCACAGCTACTACTAATTATTATCATCATCACCTCTCTTTCTTTCTCTTTATCAATTATTTCTTTCTTTCCTTATTTTCCTATTTGCTTTTATTTTTCGCAGGGACTCTAGAGTCTGTATAGCTTATGTTCTCGGGCAGACGTTAATATTTGTTCTTCAACCTTTTGTTTTTCTATGTTTCTCATAAGAATTAAAAATACCATCAAAATACATCAAAGTTAATTTTTGCAACGCTGTAACTGTCAGGCGTACATTTATTTACAATACGTGTATTTACTTGCATGATAACATAACTTTTCTTGTAATAAGTTACTCGAAGAAGTCTTTTTTCCTGTAACAAATGTCATATTTGGTTGATCTATTATACTGCTATTCGTGAGGTAAAATAATACCAATGCGAACCACAGTCTAGTTTTAAAAAAATTAAATTTCAATAATTTGTTTATATAACTGTATTGCATAAATGTATGCAAACAAACAGAACAGAAAGATTGTCTGAAAGGAGTTGAGTGAACCACTTGTGACATTTACCTTTCTGAACTTTTACAAAAGATACGAGTCCATGGAGTACATTTTCCAACACAGATAATACTAAATTACTTGTGCTAACTTCAAAGGAGGTCGTGATTTATTCAAAAAACTGTTTGCATTTAAGTGAGAAAATTGGTTTGCACTGGCGCCAAAGCTCACCAAATATTGAATTACTTTTCAGCCTATTTATGAAAAGGAACAGTCAAGATACACTGATAATATGAAGACGTACTATTTGATTGCCGTAATAAAAAGAAATAGTTTAGTGAAGAAGTGTCCATTGTGAAACTCAGTTCATCTATTCACACTATCGTTTTCATAATCTATGATTGAAGATAGCTACACCCTTCTCCCAGGGTTCCATTCATACAAGTAATTGAGAATTTTATAGAGATCTAAGGCCTGGGTACGAGTGTATTCATTTGTAATTTCTGAATATTAACATGCGCCAGATCACCTGTTAGAGCGTCGTGCAGGTTAAATAAAATTGCCGATTTGGAGACCGACTAAGGTTAGCCAAACTATGTCTTGGGAAACGTACTAAATCCAAAATCTGATACATCATATAGCTAAAATAAGTGTTAAAGTACCGTTGAAACTAGCTACAGGTAAACCAAAGAATATATTCTAATATAATATAACATGCTTAATTTTATAAGAATGTTCAAATAATATATTATAATATAATATAACATGCTTAATTTTATAAGAATGTTCAAAATTGAATATATCTGCTGAATTATGTAAAACATCTTTAAGATCGTTTTGATTTTGCTTCGTATTGTTAGATGTAGCTGTATCATTACTATGTTAATAATGCAACCTTAAAATTGCTTAGAAATGAGCATCAACTAACAACTTTATGTACCACACTCAAGATCATTTACACAGTTCCTGATTGTGTGAAAATTTACATGCAGTAAATTAACGTAGCCCTTTGCACAAATAGATACCCTTGCGTTAGAAAATAAAGCTGTTTAATCAGCAAAGATTCCTATACATTCTTTTAATTTAATCCATATAACGTTGTGGACTTTCAGAGACAAAACTATTGTGATAATTTTCTAATTCGTTTCTTGGAGAAGGATGTACACATTTAGAAATAAATCAAGTACTTTACTATTTATTCAAAATAATCCTAGTACCAAACTATTAATAAAAATAGTTGGCATATATACACACAGAAGATTGAAAACGTAAGTAGCATTCTCTATTTTTAGCTCTCACTCTATCTGTCCTTCGTTCTACCTTTCTGACTGATATATATTAAACAATAACTTACTTATATAGTATCCGTTACAAAATCTAATATCAGTTACACAGTTATGAAAAACAAATAAAAGAGCACTTATGACAGAACAAAACAGAACATAATTTAACTTCATTGCAGAGCGCTCTGGTGGCCTAGTGGTTAGATGGTCAGCCTCGGATGCGGGAGGTCGCGGGTTTGAACCCGGACCGAGTCGTACCAAAGCTTAGCAAAATGGTACTAACAGATACCTCGCTAGGCGCTTTGCATTAAGAGGGTGGTGTTAAGACTGGTCGACCTGGTGTCAGGATAATGTGACTGGGTGGGACATGATGTTATATGTCTGCGGTTTGATGCCCGAGTATTAGACATCATTATAAACTGCCACACTGCAGACAACGTAGAAATGTCACTGAAAGATTGTTAAAGCTACGTTACAAATCCAGATCACATTGACAACTTCATTGCAAGATTATGTCCAACACTATACATATTAGATTAAGTAGGGGTGAAACGTACCGGTTATGGTTTCATGGCCGATGGAGATCCGACGAGTATGACAAGATATTTTTGAAGAAAAATTTGAACAGACCTTGACAAAATGCGATGAAAAGGCGATACACCTAATTATTCTCAAATTACATCGGAACAAAATTAAGTATAATTTATGTAAATTGAGTTGTTCTTATCTGCACGTTATGATTTTCATTATTTCGCGAACCATTACATTTGTATGTATTAATATTTCTTGAGATACTTATAAGCTATATATTATATTCTTATTTCAGCAACATATCAAAATATTGACTTTGGAAAGGATAAGGCAGTTCACGAAGAGTATCTACGAGGAAGATAATTCACATTATTTTTAAATATCTGGCTAAGTTTTCATACTGGTTTGCTTCATTGTACGGAACGTTGTAAACATTGTTCTCTAACTTTTTACAAACATGTTAACAACTTATTTCCTGCTTAGAAAAAGAGTAATGAACTGTTTTAGTAATTACATTTTAAAATGATAAGGCCTTTTTGTGACTGATAATATTAAACAAACAACTAATAATAGAGATTATGTATACGATATTATACATTTTGCAGAAATTATACACGCTAGTGATTCCAGAAATAATAATAATAATAATAATAATAATAATAATAATAATAATAATACTTGTCACAGAATAAGGCAAGAAATAACTTGGTTTTGCCTTAGATCTATTTTTGACCTTTATTCGTTGTGCATGCGTACAACGTTACCTGGGGTGAATCATTGTTTCTCCAGGTGAGCGACTGTACTAGCATGTATCTCGTCGGAAACTACATGCGACGAGAGTCACGAAAGGCATGGTATACATGAGTATTTTACCCTGATTATTATTCACTCTCCTATGGATTTAAGGTTGATACCATTTCAAACTGAGGCACCGGTCATTTGGATTTTGTCAAGGAGTGAACGTTCTCCATTATGTTCTCCGGCCACAGGGGTAAGTGTTAAATTTATATTTTATTTGATATGTGAAGCCTATTCTCGTTTTAATGTCATATCGGGTAATGAAGCCTTTACTACTTCAGATTGGAAACGTTGTGAACTTTGGATTACAAGTTGCTATTACAGTTTAATTTATTAGCATATATCTAAAAATTAATTCAGAACCCATCATTATGACCAGTTTGGTTTTATTGTAGCTGTTTAGGGTTGAGCGTAGCTGTCCATAGAGTGGCGTGCTGTCTGTACGTATGTGTATACCTGTCCATAGGGCTGTGTAGGGCTGACGGTAGCTGTGTAGGGCTGAGCTGACTGTAGCTGTTTAGTGCTGTGTGCTGTCCGTGCGTATGTGTATACGTAAGTCTATACATGTGGTGGAACCACGAATGTAGGCGTAGCCAATACAAACGTGGTGGGTGCTGTCTGTACATATGTGTATACGTATATCTGTACATGTGGTGGGTCCGTGAAGGTAGTGAGCGGCCAGTAAAAGTGTGGGCCAACCCAAGGATTCGGTGAAACTGTGTGGTTTATCAGTTTATGAATCATACGACTGTTCAAGTGTTGCGAGTCATGTTTGTTTCAATTGATTGTGGTTTCAATTGAGTACAATTTTATTTACATTACATGAGATTACGTGGATCTCGCTTTCATTGTTTACATTACATGAGATTATGTGAATCTCGCTTACATAGCATGATATAGGAGATTATGTGAATTCTTTGAGTTTATTTGAATCTTAATGGTAGTAATTCACTCTATAAATTTCCATCGTGCATCACATTGTGTTTGTGTTGTTCATTTAGTCCAAAACCCCCCTCGGTTTCAAATCTGCTACAATAATAATAATAATAATAATAATAATATAATAATAATAATAATAATAATAATAAGCCAGTCGTGGTACTAGTCGTGTCATTCACAAAGTGTTCATCAGTGTCTCCTCAGTTGGCGCGTGGTTTCGTTAACCTGGATCGTAGGTTTCATGCTGTTTTACCCTGTAATACTTCAACAACTGGACTGCAGTCATTGTAAACGTTCTAACAATACAGCGAAAAGTCGCTTCTAGAAGCTATAGCAGTGCCCAAGACCTCTCAATTTTAGTACAGGTCAGGGGTAATGTGTATGATAAAAAGTCTGATATATGCAATACTTCAATAACTGGACTACAGTCATGATAGACGTTCGAACAATACAGTAAACAGTCGCTTCCAGAGACTCTAGCAATATATGAGTGTGTAAGACCACTCAGTGACAATATAGATCAAGGGTAATGTATATGTTAAAAATTCAAGTGTAGCGTGTATAATGAAATATAGGATATATTGATCGAAGCAAGTCAAGGTTGTATTGCAGTCGTGATAGACGTGCTAACAAAACCACTAACAGTCACTTCCAACGGATATTGCGACAATTTAGAATATGTAAGACCTCTCAATGTCAATACAGGTCAATGTTACTGTGTATGATATAAAGCCGGATATACCTGCCTCTTTCTATAGGTTTCATATTTTTTCTTATTCTTCCAAATGTGTAAATGAAAGCTTTATTATATCGCACCATGTGTATGACTTTTCTGTACAAGCAATTAGGTATGTTATTAGAAAGATAGTTAAAAGATGGCGCTGGCAACAATCTTTATCCAGAGGGAAAAGAGTATTATAAACTATACTGATCGAATTTAGGCCAAAAGCTACTAATAAACGGCAAAACTTAAAATGTTAGCTCATTATTTTAATCACGTGTGTATCTACTCTCGATGTAAATACAGATTAGAGCTTTCTCGTCCAACAGATGCATTACCTTTGTTCCTAGTGATAGGACTGTATGTCCATTACTCTGATTCGAGGTGTGTTGGTAGTTTCTGAAACACCATGTCAAATGTTACTTAGTAGGGAGGGTGAATCGGACAAACTTTTGGAGCAAGTTATTTTGGAAAAAAAAGCTTACTATGAAAACGAAAATACAAGGTCAATAACGCCAAACCGATCTCTCTAGCCGACCGAGATTTCTCTCTAATTGGGTTTGTTTAACTTGTATCGCGAGCGGTCATTTACCTGTAGATATGGCATATTTTCCCATGCCGAATGCGTCACCGTGTGAACCAGGTCAAGTGCAGTCATCAAGCGGCGACAACACCTGCGGAATTAGCGAGTATGTGCGAGCGGAGAGGTATAAAGAAAGTATGGTTATATAGACCTATGCGATATTGCGACCGAGGATCATGTAAATTTATCCTGAGAAATCCGTGTGGGGTAGCTTGCGCGTGCGAGAAAATATTTTTAAACTTAATCATATCCATGTCCGCTAAGCACCAAGTCTGCATGTTTCTTAGTGTGTGGCTATCTACTCCGCTAATTAGAACTAAAAAATTTTTTTCTTTGATCACTTTAGGTATTTGCGTACATCTCTGGGTAACTTGTATAACATCGGTGTTTTTGAGTTTGCCTCGGGGAAAATATCCGCGCTGGATTTGGTTGTTTGTCCAGCATTACATTATCGTATACTACGAGATTAATACATCCATCGAGGTCATCTACATCAATATCGGTAATAAAATCAATAATATTGTCTTGCTCGTCCAACAATTTTGCATTTTTAAGATTTATGCACGTTGTAGCATTGCTGATCATCTATAGATGGTGCCACTAAGCACAACTTATCCCACTTAAGCCATCTCATTATCAGGTTTAACAACTGCGTCTTACCAGACCCAGATGGACCTATGATAATTGCGCTGATAGAACTTGGTACCGCTGGATGATGCTTGACTGCCTCTTGCATTCATGTCGCTGAGAAATCAGTGATATCCATATTGTATAAATATCATAAATAATATGAATTTATATTGTGTTCGATGCAGAGAGCCCACACCCACAAGTGGATTAAAAACAATAATAGCAAAAAATTTAAAACAAACATGCACTTACCTGAAGTGTATGAAATGTGGTACAAGCTTATATAGATTTCTCTCACTTGACAAATGTCACTGGCGGTGAATTCGCTGCTTCACTGGGAAAATTTACCAGGGGCTCCATGGGCTAAGTATCGTGGTGAAAAACATCTTCCTGGATATAATTATTGTGGTCCTGGAACCCGACTTGATATCCGAATTGAACGAATGAGACCACGACAAAGTCCACATTTGCAACAACGGCATTTCGCAGATGTGAAGTTGACACACAAGTTAAAGTCTCTAAAACATAAATCTCTCAGAGAATCACTAGTTAAATGGCTGGTAAGATCTGCGATGAAAGGTAAACTAGTGCTAGGTACCGGTAATTAGTCGGTCGATAATTATTATAATAATGGAATTGATCTATTATAGCCCAAGAGGATATTGGAGCAGTAGAGCAGCGATTAGTAAACTTGTTGATGCAGCAAATGTCACACGTAATGTTGCTTCAAATTGTTTAGCACGACAGGCAATATGGTATATTTATGTACCACCTAAAATTCAGTATGCACATTTTGTTGTCAGCGCTCTCAATGAAGTTCATCAGGCTGATATTTTGTTCATAAGGCACGATGCTATTAAAAATGGTTAACGTCAATCATGCACATACAAATACGCGTTGCCTCTCGTTGATGTTGCAAATATAAAGAAGCAGAACCACTATTAACAAAGGCAGCAACTGAATTTGCATCTGCATTTGAACGAATTTATCAACGAGGACCTTTGCGATGGCCACAGCGGCTACAGGTTGATCATGGCAAGGAATTTCTTGGTGCAGTAACGTCGATGAGGAAACAACATAACGTCTAAATCAGACCAGGACACACCGAAATTTATCGCCATCAGGCAATAAATGAGCAATTTAATCGAACACTTGCTGAGCGATTGTTTGGATATCAATATGTGAAGGAAATATCCTCTGACCTTAACTCCCTGAACAAAGTTCACGTGGATAAGAGCTCGTGAATGGGTTGCAAGACTACTAAGTTAGATAGCTGCGTTAAATAATGAAATTATTCTTGGATTTTTCATGACATCCATCAATGCGATCACAAAAATCACTTACTAGTACAACGACGTGATTCTTTCTCAAAACAACCAGAACCAGGTAATGTGACTGTAAGATATTTACATGAACCTGGTGAACTTGAAGGGGGTAAAGAAAGATCAACTGATCCTATTTAGAGTGTAACCATACATACAATTTTCAGCGTGGTAACATCCACATTTACACCTGCATCAACAGGCTAGATTCAATAGATCCTCAACGTGGATTTCTACGTGAACAATTACAAGCAATTCCTGAAGACATACAATCACCATCTTCACTTCTGTGAAAGCAGGACACCAGAGCACCTACGTAGATTACACTCAAGACAGGTCAACATCACATTTTCGCGTGTATGAGCGAGACTACTATTAATTCTCTTCACGGTAAACTGTCGTGGGTCATTAGAATAATACGGCAACAACATTACTCTGTTGTAGCAAGCACAGTGATTATTTTGTTGTTGTTTCAGGGTCATGATAAACTTCATATCAAGTAAAAGTCACGCTTACTTTTTTTGTCAGATCGCTGATAACAGCTAATTGTTTGTTACCATATCATCGCAATTGCTGGCAGTGGTTTCTTGAGTCATTGCGCAGTCTATGATAACCCTCCGTAGCTGAGACATTCTGACTCTCGACATTGCTAGATAAACTAAATTTGACCATTCGTACCGATCATCGACAATCCAGATATTTATATCGGAAACATTTATTCCTTGTGACGACCGCTCTGGTGGCCTAGTGGTTAGAGCGTCCGCCTTGGATGCGGGAGGTCGTGGGTTCGATACCCGGTCGAGTCATACCAAAGACTTACAAAAATGGTACTAACAGCTGCCTCGCTTGGTGCTCAGCATTTAAGAAGTTAGTGTTAGGACTGGTCGGCTTGGTGTCAGGATAATGTGACTGGGTGGGACATCATGCTACATGTCTGCGGCATGATGCCCCAGTGCTAGACATCACTATAAACTGCCACACTGCAGAAATCGTAGCGATATGACTGA